>PVIC010012477.1:0-39641 GCA_004025085.1 Thryonomys swinderianus
AAAGTTTAGATCAAGTTGAAAAAAACCCCATAAAACATTAACATTTATTTTAGACTAAATTTACATTCTGTAGTAATAAAAATCTTACACAGTTTTATCATATACGTCATATTGAAGTAACTGCTTTTACAGTTGTTACTGTATATAGGTGGACATTTCATAGATATCATATTTAATATGAAATCTTGTATGCATTTGGTATACAGTATTTACACATATGTATAAAACGTGTACATACGTGGGTGTTAGTGTGTTCGTCCTATAGTGACTGCAGAGTAGAGCAGCTGTGAGCACTAAAAAATTTTGTGAACTGTCCTTGGAAAAAGTAATTTACAGTTACACAAAGTCATTTCCTTTCCTTCATGGTCTATATTGATTGTGTTGTTGCTGGTAATTTTAAATCCTAACCACTTAGTTTTGGCTTTTTATACGTGCATCAACCATTTAAATTGATTAAGTGGCCAAATTCCTTTGTTATTTTATTAAATCTCACTTGAGTGAAGAGACTGGGAACTAAAGATGATTTGCACATATTAATAGATTATATACAGTAGCAAAATGCTGCTTTATAACTGCTACTCTAGCAGCTGCCATTTCAAGTAAAGTTATTAGTAGCTGCAATATCACCTGGTTTAAAAAATATCAAAAGAAGCTCATTCTATTGACTCATTTACTCTCGTATTTATTATTCTTATTGAAAATCACTAGACCTAATTCTATTGGTTTCCTTCCTGATTGAAAATATTTGAACCTAGAAAGCACAGTATTCCTTAAGACACTTGTAACTATTCATCATGGATATTAAAATCACAATCATCCTGCATTGTGTGAGCACTGATTTAAAAAAAAAATTTTTTTACACATATGGTAATCGGGTGACCAACGCTATCCAGGTTTGAAGATACAAATGTTCTTATAACTGGTTTTTGAAATTTTGATGTGTATTGCATTTGTTACTGAATATCAAGAATACATTTTTTTCGCTCATAGAGAGTAAATTTAAAATGGGGTCTTTGTGGAAGTACCCATCCTGTTTAGAGTGCTATAACAGATGCTGAACGTTCACATATCAAACAAAATGCCAGCTTTCTGTAGAAAAGAGGTGTCAAAAAGTTTCTTTGTACCTTGAACGCATGTGATTATGTAGTACAAAATGCAGAGTTTGTAAAATTTCTTGAATATACAGGCAAAGAAATGAATAATTCAAAACATCTCATAAGTTCTACATTGTATTGTCCCTTTCTAACACAGGCAGAAGATAGGAGTGCACTCCCAATAGAGCTGAATTTGCACAAGTTACACCTCTGGAAATGCCAGATGGTCTATGGTCTACTTTTGAGAGCTGTCACATATGTAAAGATTTGAAAAAAGAAAGACAGCTGAATGAGAGCAGCAGATCATTAAAGAGAGAGTGAGGGTCCCTAGACGTCACTCGTGTTTTAAGAAGCATTGTGTCGTTCTCATATTAGCATGCTGTTTTTTTAAAGCCATACACAACTTCTACACAATAAGGAAAAGAATCGGTTTAATGCCAAATATATGGGGTTTAAACAGGCATTTTTATTCTTAATTCAAAAATAAAATGATGTTTCCTACATAGGTATAATAGTACTTTTACCATAAGATTGAAATCATATCCATTAAAATTTAACAAAATTAAATTTCATGTCTGGTGTGATAACTGTTATATCTAGGGTTTATCTAGTTTTTGCACACATCTGGCAAAATCAACTAAAAATTGTTTTCATGGATGGAGAGATAATGTTTTGTTACCTGACTATAATACTAAAAATAATTAGTTGACACTGAAACAAAAATAATGTACTCTCAATTTTCTCTGGCATCAGAAATAAATATGATCCTGAGGATTGAAATGTAGATAAATCATTAAGGATGTGTTATACTATCACTGTGGCCATACCCAGTAATTTACAGAGTCAGTTTTGATCTCAGGAAAAGGTCAGATCTGTCAACTGCAGAAGCTGGTGGCAGGACACTGTTGTCTTTTACAGTTTTGCTTTTATTTATTGAGACTGTCTGACTGTGAAGTAGTATTCTAAATCTGTCTTAAACTGTGGAATACACTGGGACAATTTTGACTGATAAAGCCTCTCCCAAGCGCTGGTCAAGGATATTTTAACTTCCAGAAGCTCTTTCATTCCCTGAGCTGTTCTTTTTAAGAGAAAGAGTGACCTAAAACATCGCATTGTTTGGAGAGCTTGCTGGAAAATGCTCTGAAGAGAACAGCATACAGTGTTAGGTTTAACTGCCTTCTTTGGCATCCTTTTAAATGCATATGCATTACTAGCTTTAGGCTCAATAGCAGTCATTAGGATGTCACCCTGGCTGATACAAGAAGTTACAAGAGCAGCAAATTAATCTCTAAATCAAACCACTGCACACCCATAAGAAATGAATCTTCATTTTTAGTGCTTTGATTGTAGATTTTGGTCATGAAAAGGGTTATGTATATATTTGCTAAACAGAGAAATAACCTTTTCTTTCCTTTTCACTCGAATTTAGGAGAAAAGTATTCTGCTACATTTTAGTACCATTATTTCAGACTTTTCAATTTCTTTTTAGACCATCATTTTCTTTTATTATCGCTATAGAATTGAAAAAGATAAGATCATTTCATATACTAGTTTTACAAATCAGATTACTAATAGTAATGGACTTTGTAAGAATGGGTGCTTTATTAAAAAAGTGCGTCTTCTTATTAAGTGTGCACAGGATGTTTTCATGCAGTGTTTTTCTTCATGATACATGAACCAATAACTGGAGTAAACAATGGTGCGTTCAGTATTTTCTCAAACACATGATATTCAGAAATATCAGTTAGCCTTAACTAGGCTGCAGATCGTAAATAATCAGTTCCATTCAGAAATTTGTCAGCATTGTATATACTACAAAAGCTTTGCACGCAAGACTTTTTCTGTTGGATAGCTTTCATGCAACATTTAGTTTCTAAGTCAAAGAATCTGTAGCAGTCATATAACTTATATTTTGTAGTTTTCCCATAATCACAAACAGATTGAAAGAGCAGCTTGAAATTTCAAAATTCCAAGAAATTAAGAAGTAGTAAAATTTTCACAATAGCTATTTTGTGTCGTATTTGCTGGTGTTTTTGTTGAATAACTATGATTTAGCTTTGCTTAAGACCTACCCAGTGAAATAATTTCATTACTTAACCAATGTAAACAGATAAGGTTAATGGTGGAGGATTTCAGAGTTTTTGTCTGGAAAAAAATAGAATCCATGTTGGCTAATTGGGGTGGAAATACATGTATTAGTAGTACATGTTCTTTCAGAGACACATAAGCCGAGGATAGTACCTATTCGTTCAGTGGGGTTCTTTAATGAAAACCCCCTTGGTGCACATTAGATCACTGACCTATTAGGAGCCAGATGCCAGAAGGGGCAGTGTCACTGCCCAGGTCAACAAATGCTCTTCCACTGACCGTGGAGGCAGCCTGGCTGACGCAGCACAAGTCACATTCTGAAAGCAAACTCTGCTTAATATCTACTATGCTATCCTATGGAGTATTTCAGTTTTCTATTGAATATTTAATTGATCTTCCTAGCTGCTGGGGACTCAAGGTGGGGACAGAAATTTACCAAAATCAGTGTTTTCAGAAATAGCAGTACAAATGATGAAAATTCATGCTGCTTGTTTTATATTTTATTGTATATTGTTCAAAGAATCAGGTTGACATGCTTTTTCTTGGTATCATGGTATTAAGATAGCCTCCTACATATTTGCACATTAAAAAGTACTTTCATATGTTGGCACTTAATAGATTTGGAGTGTATTTGTGTGAGGTAGATATACACATATGTACACACATGCCTTTACAACTAGGAGTCCGTTAGCCCACTGGCTGTGTCTGTGTCGGTCATTGGTTGTTTGTCCCTGTCATTCATCCATCCATCCATCCATCCATTCATTCATTCATTCATTCATTCATTCATTCATTCATTCATTCATTCATTCATTCATTCATTTATTTGAGACAGGATCTCACTTTGTTGTTCAGACTGGCCCTGAGTTCACTATGTAGCCCAAACAAGCCTCAAACTCAGCAATTATCCTGCTTCTGCCTCCTGAGTGCTGGAACGAGCTGGCACGAGCCATCACACCCAGTTTTGTGGTATGTGGTCCTGATTGTTGGTGGGCTGAGTCACCACGCCCAGCACTGTGGTGTGTGGTTACCAGGGATCGAGCTGTGAACCTTGTGTTTGCTAGACAGATGCAGGAATCACTGAGCTAAATCCCCAGCCCCTCCAATGTGATTCTTGATTATTTTTTCTTATTTTAAGGTCAGCTTTTCATGTTCTATAAAGAAGTCACTTGAAAATGTTAATGAGAATTGAATTAATGAAACACAATGAGTACAAATCCTATGAACATAATAAAGTTACACTCTTCATTCATCTGGGCTTGTGTGATTTTATGTAATGTTTAGTATCTTTTGTAATAAAATATTGGCCTGTTTTTACTTAATTTAATTTCAGATATTTAACAGATTTGTTTGGGGGAAGGACTTCCTTCCTTTTTCTGCTTTTCTTCTTTTGCTAGTTGAAGAAGATATTTTCTTCTATATTTGTTGATGAACATTGACATATTGAACCATTACTGATTTATTCATGGTTGATCCTGTACAGATCATGATAAATTCTTAATGTTTGAGAATTTATCATCTTTCAGACTATCCTGAAATACTCAGATCTCTGCCCAGCTCGACAGTTTTGTTTTGTTCCTTTCCAAAACTCAAACCTATTTTCTCCTTTCTTTTCCTTATTGCTTTGTCAGGACTTCCCATGCAATGCTGCATAAGAAGAGGAAGGTACATGCATCCTTTGGTTGGCTGAGATCTGAGTCAGAGGACTGGAAAGGATGTTTAGTCTTTGTAGCTATGTTGTGTTAGAATTAACCCTTTCTTACTCTCCTAAATTTCTGTTGTTTCCATTGGTATTTATTTTAAAAATCTAATTAAAGATTAAATGCAGAAAAGATTTTCTTCTGGTGGATTTATAAAAAAGAATACATATTCTGCTTTATTCCACTCTTTACTACCTAGGTTTGGTTCCTCAAATTAATTGTTCTTTTCATTTTAAAAGAATTGCCAGTATCATTATTAGGAGTATTAGGATAACCCTGGTGAGTCTGCAGCACCTAAAAGAGGTCTCAGAATCTAGAAAACTTCTTCTGGAAAGTGGTGAATTATTTTTTCAAATTTCTAATTCAGATAACCTTTAAAAATACCCAAAAATAGAGTTTTCCATTCTATTTTTTATAGCTTTGTGTACATTGCCTTTTAGTAATCATATTCCTATTTTCTTGATGATGATCCTGTTTCCTTTCTTTCTGTTTCCCTTTTGCTCTTCTTCACTTTTCACCCTTCTCTCTTCACTTTGCTTTTAGTATCAGGAGTAAGATCTTAAATCTCAGTTACTGGATATATATTTCTTATTGTAAGATATCAGGTTTTTTTTTTTTTTCTTTTCTTTGACTGAATAAACTTTTCTTGTTTTTCCCGTAGCCCAACCTCAGCGCCTCCCTCTGCTGCAGACTTCAGCACAGGAACCCAGAGAAGAGGAAACAGGCACCATAAAGAAAGGAGGCCAAGCAGGTCTGAGCAGTGGCGGTGGAATCCACCACGGGGCCCGACGTGCCTCCGCAGATAATCACAAACTTTCAGCTCCCGTCTCTCAAAAAATGCACAGGAAAATTCAGTCCAGCTTATCTGTAAATAACGATATCAGTAAGAAGGGCAAAGCAAATGCTGTCTTTTCCCAGAAGACCGGCTCTTCACCGGAAGGTAAGTGTGCTATCTGTGGACACTGGACTTGACCAGGTAGCAAATCCTATTCGCTGGTAATAACTGGATCAAGTAAACATTCAAACAGATATTTTGGTAAAATGCCAGTTAACTTCCTCAAAGGAAAGTACAAGATGGAAGAGAAAGACCTGGAAGCAGACATCCTGTTTATAGATGGTTGTCTTCCAGAGTGAGTAGTGACTATTTTAAATATAATTGGCTTACCTTTTCGGTGCCAGATTTTAAAATATGCACACAACATTTTGCCAGTGTATGTGAGTCCCTGGACATTTGTCCTACAAATCAGTTCTTAAGAATGCGAAGCTCAAATGAGAAAATGATTGGGTAACTGTCTGGCTCATTCCAGGTAATCTGCATGCCTTGCTGACCCTTGGCCTCCAGCCTACGTGCTGCCTCTGCCGCACCCATCCGCACTCCTACCCTTCCACCCTCTCTGTGCTCTTTGGTCCTTGGACCCATAGGGCTGTGGGCTCTGACACTTGGCTTCTCCATTATCCTAACCTTGGCCAGGTCAAAATCCAGTTAAGTCCTGTGACCCTGAGAAATGGTTTTCTTCATCATCAGACAAAGCTGTATCATGGTAGTTAACTTTCAGATTTTGTCTTAGAATGTTGATTATTTCATATTAAATAAAATAATTTTCCCCCATTGTTAAGTTTCCAAAATTTTCCCAATATGCCCTTTCTCTTTTACCAGTTTTTGAGAGTGGAAACATATTTCTATACTTACCTTCCTCTCTTTATATATATTATCTTATCGGCTTTACTTTTCCATTTTAATTGTCTGGGAATCTCAAGTAAAGGAATTTCTGTGGAATGCTTCTGTATAGTTGGCCATGCCTATTCAAAGAGATAAATTGAGTTGTAAATAGGAAATTGTATTGAGATTTACCAGTAATGAGTGGGAGAAAAGATATTACATTTTGGCTACAGGTGTCTTAAACTCAACTGAGGCAAAGTGTTAGGTTGATCAAATGATATGATAATAAGTGGTCCGCGTAGTTCTAGGTCAGCGACACTACTTTCCAAACTAATTAGATTGAAAGGGACATGATTGACATTTTAAAATGAGTTTGACATGTAAGCTGCATGGTCATCTCTGAAGTATAGGTGGGCTGTTAACTACACCGACTCTCCGAGGGCTTGAGCCGGCAATGCAATTTTCTTTAGAGGCTCTTCCCTTCTAGGTGATTGGGTGAAATAATTGAATACAATTGGAGTCTACTTGTTTTATACATTTGAATTTTCTTATAATGCCCCATAACCTCCTAATTTCCATGTGATATTTACTTATTTTAGCATTAAACCATGGTAACATTTGCATATCAGTCTCACTTGAAATAGCATATGGAATTTTTCACTATTGCTTGCTTTTAATATCATGTCTGAATTTATTTCTAATGTAAGAATGTGGCTTAATAAGTATCATATGAAGGGGATGGAAAATCAACCCTGTGATGAAATACAGTTTTCTCTTCGGCTTTTCTTCCCCTTTTTACCCCTTCTTAGTCTCCATTCCTTTTCCTCCTCTCTCTCATACCCTTTACTACTTACGACTGGCCACAAGACCTCCATCAATGGAGACCTTGTAGTCTGTTCTTACAACAAAATAAGATTCCAGATGCAGTTGCATATATGAAAGTATGAATTAGATGGAAAAGGATCTAATTGTACTGTATAAAGTTCTGTCTGTAGATTCTATTAGTCTACTGAATTTAGCCGGTTTTAGGTTTCTTTTGTAACTACTTGGATCTAGATTAAAAGTTGCCTTGTCCTAGTTCATAGACTCTCAGGGGATGTCTTCATATTGTTTGCCACTGTTTAAAGTGTACACTTTCATATTTTGTTCTTCTGATTTTCAGTTTGGAAATTAAGTTTATTTTCTGGCAATGTGTTGCAGACCCCACTATCCTTTCTACAAAACAAACAAATTCATTGAACTAATAGATGACAGATTAAAAGGAAAATATCAGCTAGTCCAGGGATGTTGTTTATCTGGATCTGCTATAAAGCTTAGAGTTTTGATTAGATAGCTTTGAAAAATCAGTTTGACTCTGAGATTGTAGGAGTCACTTTTTTCTTAATCTTTATTGGTACATTGTATATACACATCATGATCACACTCAATATTGAGAATTTGCATCAGTATATGATATGATTTAATTCTCATTTTTCCCATTTCCCCACCCACCCTACAATCCCCCACCCCCTAAATACATAAGCTTTGTTTCCCCCCTTTTTTTAATTACCATCACATTTTTCTTACCCCTCATTACTCTCTTTTTATAGTAAGATTGCTTCCCTCTCAGGACAAGTTTTTGTTCTGCAGAATATTCAGACCCTTGTCCTGAAAGGTCTAAAACATTCTGGGCCTTTCAAGAGATGGGCAGAAGGGTTTGGAGAACTGGAGTAGTAACTGATTTTAGAGAATAGTAACTGGTTTTGGAGAACTGGAGTAGTAACTGATTTTAGAGAATAGTAACTGGTTTTGGAGAACTGGAGTAGTAACTGATTTTAGAGAATAGTAACTGGTTTTGGAGAACTGGAGTAGTAACTGATTTGAGGAGCTTTCCATGTTGAAACAGTAGATTTGGAAGAGGTTTGATTTGTTACTTGAACAAAACTAGAAATTCTTTTCTAAAAAAGCATTGTTTTCTAAAAAAGCAATGTTAAATGGGAGCATTTAATGGGTAGATATCTCTCAGTTTTATATTTCTCTGTGTCACAGTTTTTAAAGTCTTCATCCTCTGCGTCTGTTCTCCCAAAATCAAATGAATGATCAAGTCATAAAATCATGTTATTTTGGGGCCAGAGGGTTAGCTCAGTGGTTCTGGCACCTGCCTCGCAAGCACAAGGCCCTAAGTTTGATCCCGGTAGCCACATACAATGCTGGGCAGGTGACTCATGCCCACCAGCAATCAATACCACATACCACACTGGCGGGCATGGTGGCTCACGCCTGTAATCCCAGCACTCGGGAGGCAGAGACAGGAGGATTGCTGAGTTCAAAGCTTGCCTGGGCTACATAGTGAGCTCAGGGCAAGCCTGAACTACAAAGCGAGACCCTGTCTCCAAAAAAAAAAAAAAATCATGCTATTTTGAAAACCTCAAAAGCAGCTAACTGCTGGGTGCAGTGGTTCATACCTGTAACCCCAGCACTCAGGAAACTAAATCAGGAGGTTTGTTGTGAGTTCCAGGCTGGCCTGGGGTACACAGTGAGTTCCAGGCCAGCTTGAACCATGTAGCAAAATCTAGCAAACCACATCCCCCCTTAAGGAGCTAACTATGTCCAGTTTGACGGTTATTTTTGTTTGCATGGTGCTTGTGATTGATAACATGAAGGATATCTTTCTGGTGCAGATGATGGAATTACATGAAATTATTTTATAGTGATTCATTAAGAAAGCAGTAGGGACCTTTGGTGACCAAATACGGAAAACATTGTTAAGTTGTGAACCCATTGTTTCCAGTTGAGCATTGAACCAGGTATATAAATGAGTCTGGGGGTCAGTGAGATATTTTAATGTTTCTTTCGCTGTTGGTTACCTAAGGCCTGAGTGCAGATGGCCACGTCATCCCTTAGACTCCTTTAAAACTACATGGGTTCGAGGGGCCTTGGGTCTATCAGAAACTGTTCTGCCTACTTCAGTCATGTGGACTCAATCCTTGCAGCGATAGTGAACTGAGCCATAAAAGAGTTTCCTCCAAGAAAAAGGTAGTTTACTGTCCATTCTAATAGCACATGCCATGTTAATGGTGATGCCCTGTGGGTCAGGCTGGGCTTGTCTTAGTCTCCATTTGCTTTCAGGCTCCTCCTGTGAGAATTTTAAAAACAGCTCACACCTGTACTCTGTGGGGTTTTTTTTTCCCCTACTAAGTTCTGAATTCCTAAGAATTTGGAACTGGTTCTGAGACATTTTTTGTTTCCTTTTTAATTTATAGAAGCACCCAACTTAATGTCTTCACAGAATTTCCCATGAATTACTAAGGATATAATGCTTTATTGTTAGCCACTATATCCTGTTCTCTTTTTAAAAAGCATGGGAAATAAAATACACGCTCATATTCCCTGAACTATGTTCCTTACAAAAGTTCTCTTTTTATAATAGAGTGAAAAATATTCATGTGGGAAAATACTGCACATCTTACTTAAAGGTTATTAAATTAGTAGATTTCTACTTGTTTTGTATAATTAAATATTTTCATACATACTTAAATTTTCTGATTGCATCACTCAGGTGGAGAGTTTTAAGACTAAATAGGTAAGATTCTTGACCTTTGAAATAATTATAGTATAATTTAGTGTCATATAATATTCAAATTGCCAAGGGTTTTCATTAGACTGTAAGACAATTTTCTTATCATAGCAGTGGTAGATTCTAACACGATTTGGGTGTTCCAGTTATAGCTATAGACTTTGTAAAAATTAAGTGTTACAAAAATATTTTTAAAGCGATTGATTTTCAGAAATATTTAGTAGTTAATTTATACTCCATATTTAATATTCTGGAATTAGTCCTTATAAAAAAAGTCCACATCTAGTTTTAGCCTTTCACTGAACATTAAGGCTGAACAGCATGGGGAAGATCACTGTGTCCATAGTGGTAATCAGGGTCTTCTGTTTCAGTTCACATAGAGGCAGTGTGGCCTGCAGGGCAGAACACAGACTCTGGAACCACTATGCTTGGAATTACCTGTTGGCTTTCTCCCCATCCAGCAATTCATACCCCCACTTTGTTCCTCCCCTCTTTGTGGGTCCGTATCTTATTGTTCAAATGGGAATAGTCTTAGTTCTTACTTCATAGGATCGCTGTGAAGAAGCGTTGAGCTGATGCTAAAGTGGTTGGAATACAAACCGACCTCTCTGAGATATTCAGTAAGTCTCAGCTGGGATGAGGATCATCATTATTAAAGAACACAGAGAGGATAGCAGTGTTTGTGTTCTGTAAAAGCAGAACTGAATGGGGGACCTGAAAGACGAGACTGACTTGTGTTGTGCGGTTGAGAGGAGATGGAGAGATTGGGAACTGAAGAAGCTTCATGAAGTAATGTGTCATTCAGAGAACCACGTGAGTTTTTGCTGTTGGCTGAGAAGCAGAGTTAGAAGAGATGAGACTGGAAGGGTAGGAAAGGAGCAGTCCATGAGCAGCCTGGAATACCTTGCTCTTCTAATGTAGCCCATATCTTCTGTAGGATATCTTTTGATGTCTGCTACATGTGTTTTTGGAAAAAATTATTTTCTTTTCTCTCTGTCCTATAGTAGATCCTACAATAAATATATCAACCACTTATACTCTGATTGCCCTTATAGAATTCTTTTTGCTCTTTGGTAATGAACCACTGCCAAAAATAAAAGGATGAATTGATTTGAAACTTGTTGGACTTGGGATGCTAACAAGTCCCTCTGGAAGCATTTGGACCTACAGATGAATTTTAACCTCGTCTTATCTTACTGTTTCTTTTGTCTATCTTTCTTGATTTATTCTCTTGGATTCTGGCCTCCATGGTCTCCCTCCATCTTCTTCGAGACTATTTTTCCTCTCTTTTCACTGCTTTCTCCTTGTGTTCATAGTGATGCTGTTTTCCACATATACCAGAAGTCAGGGACCACTCTCGCTCAGAGGAGGGCGAGAGTGGCATCCATGGCTATAGAAGGTAGCCACCAACTCCATTAGGTTCTCTCTTTTCCACAAATCCACAGTCCAAAACTCTAATTCCGGGAGAAAAGATCTTCAAAGGTAAAAGCGATACTGAGCATTCTTTCTTTCAGTAGTGTTGTGAAATCTCATGCTCATGTTTTACTTCACAGAAAGACTCAATTTTTCTGATAACTATAGAAGGGCCAGGACTTGGGCAGAAAGGCAACGATCAGAATTCATGACATGATCACAGTGTTATAACCAGGACTTTCAGAAAAAAGCTTTCTGTGATTTTTTGGCAAAATAAGTCACCGCATTCTTTCAAACACTGAATTTGCTTAATGTTTTGTTGTACTCCATTTTCTCAGGCACAGTGAATTCCATTCCATGTCAGAATAATGGTATAGGAGAAAGATTTAGAATTATTTTCCAGCACAATATTTGTCAGTCCTCAGGAAAATATATGATTAACAGATTCCATTGCTTAAACAACATACTAAATAGGACACAGAAATATAATAATGTGTGCGTGTGTGAAACAGACATGCACAAATTTGACATCGTCAAACCCCATTTCATTCTGTGCATATAAGTCATCACCTTTTGTTTACTTGAAATATTTCCTCAGGTGTGTTACTGTTTGAAGCAATTACCAACAAGTATTTACAAGTACTAGGCATTTTTGTAGAGCAGAAAGTAAACATTTCCATAAATTTCCTTTAGAGTCGAGAGAAATAGATTATGTAATCTGTACTCTCATACCCATCCAGTTGAAGAATTGATCAAGTAAGAACTGATCAAGTAAGAGATTGACAGGGTTCTGAAAAATATATAACTCAACCTTAAATCATAGAGACACTCAAAGTCTTTCTCAGTTCCAAGGACTCTTATTTTATAGTGACAAACAGTTTTCTAGGTCATCTTCAAGGAGAGAAAGAAGCTGTTGACTATGGGCTACAACTCTTGCCCTTTTGGTTTTGTAGCCAAGCTGTCTGGGGCCACTGTTTTGACAATTTAAATTAGCTTAGCATTCGCTCAGGAGATGGGTGGGGAGGAAATAAAACAATAGAGATACAGATGGGTTGGCCAGGAAGCTTTAGGGTGTGGGGTGCTTGGGTAAAAAGGCCGTTGAGAAACCTGGGATAATAGTCAACTAAAGGGAAAAAATCGCATGTAAAAAGTTATGATCTTAAAAATACACCATGCTTTATATGTTTTAATACAGTAGTAGAAATTGTAGGGATTTTTTTGTGCTGTTTTATTTTTGTCTTTTAGCTTAAACAAATAATTTATAGTTTCTGTGACCAGAGTAGAAATAAGTTTGTTTTCAGCTCCAAAAGTTGTGCAATGCAGGAGAGAGCCTGTAGTTTGTAGAGGTTGAAGATTGAAGAGAAGTCCTGATCCGGAGCTGATTGTAGGCTGAACTGAATAGCAAGTGGTCAGATGCATTCTATGTAGGATTGTCATCAATGTTCCTGTTTTTGTTTGGGTTTTTTTTTTTTTTTTTTGGAGGAGGTACTAGGAATTGAACTTGAGACCTTAAGTTTGCCACAAAGACATGGCACCACTGAACTACTTCCCCAGCCTTGTCTTTAGTTTTCTAGTTCAGTTAGTTGGTAGAATGACTGGAAATTTGGGAATTAGGAGTAACTGAATGCAGTTGGCAGCTGCTAGTAAGTTATTTTCAACTCCATCAATTTGAGATGACGGCACACAATTCAAGAGGAGAGTTCCAAAATGCATTTAGAAATACTCCATTGGAGCTAGGGAGAAGGTTAGGCCTGAGCACATTCGCTGATATTTGTTTTCACAGAGGAACTATTATGAACTACAGATAGGTCAAGTGCCTGAGAACCGAGTGAGGCAGAGTTACTGGAGGTCAGCCAGTGTGGCGGGACAGGAGGGTGGGTCAACTCGAGGGCCTGGGATATGATCCCGCAGAAGGTTCAGACTTTTCTCCGGGGATGATGTCAGAGTAAGACCACCCTGACTTACTTAAGGAGCTCAGGGAAATGGTCAGAGAAGATTATCTGGCTGAGAGGAAGTAGTAAGAAAGGCAAAACGAGACAACTAGAGAGCATGATCTGATGGAAGCCACGGAAGTAGATTTTAAAAGAAAGAGGATGTTCCTAAATGTTGCTGACAAATGTAGCTGACATGCTTGTAAGATGAGTTCTGAAATACTCCATCAGATCTAACAATCTGGGTACAGTTTCATGAATTTACTGAGAACTGTTTTCCTGAAAAAGCCAGTATGATAGGGGTTGTCCATTGTGGAAAGCCATACTCATGAGAACACTTCTAGAAACACCCAAGTCCAGGACAGAAGTATGGATCTAAGCAGATTTGTTTGGGTTATAATGTTTTGTTTCAAGATGGGAGTGGTGTGTACATGTTTCCATTTGGACACAAAAGATCAAGGAGAAGGGAAAAGTTTGCAGATACAAGAAGGTAATAATTATACTTTTTGGACAACCAGTGTACATTTCCTTAAGTTGATCTTTCACTCCTTTGAACAAAGTGAAACATTATCAAAGCAAAAGAATTGAACAACCAGAGTCCCACTTACAGCGGAACTTACCTCAGTGGCTCTGTCAACTTGGAGGTGTACGGTGCACTTAATTCTAGGGGACTTGTGAGTGAGTCCTATGTAATCCCTTGGTAGGAAGAAATGTAGCCTTTGTTGACCAGAAGGGCTGTCTCAAGCCTCTGCTCCCACCCAACTGTAGGAGCAACAGTTTGACTCAGAAGCAAAGTATTGAAAAGACTTCTCATTTAGGGTTCCAAATCTCTGACTTGTGTATTAGACTACAGATTGATTGATGTCACCATTTTATCCTTTAAGCTTCTAAGGTCCTTTGGTGAATATAGTGATAACTTTTACCCAGAGTATAAGAAATTGAAAAAAAAAAACATAAAGAGACAAACAAACACAGCACCAGAAGTTTAGTAGGATGGTGAAGGAGACCAGTGCACAACCCAGACAAACAGAAGACAGTAAGTTAATTTAAAATGTTCAGAGTCAAATTTATTCTTTCTTGTGACCTGCTCTTCATTGATTTGCTGTTACAAGCAAAAACCTGAAAAGGTTAAGTCTTAAACTGTAATGAATTATAGTTTTGAGTAATTGTGATGTTCCCTTCTTCACCTGTTCTAGTCATTTCTGGATACATGGGTTTCCTAGAGAATCTGCTAAGTTATGGTTCCCCATATACCATAATTTAAAAAAAATCAAAATTTTATTAACCTCTATTTTATGTGTTTTATTCTTGGAGATAATCAAGAGTGGGTATGTTTAAATATCTTAGTTTAAAATAAAATGTCTAAACAGGTTGTGTGTGGGGGGGGTGAGCTCTTGTAATTTTGAGATAGGAAGCCTGCAACATAGCCCCATTGGGAAGCTCACTATCGTGATCTAACTTACTGTTCAGACATCACTTTATCTTGTGCAGAGTAGTCTACCAGCCCCTCAGGGCCAGAGAAAGGAGACTGCCTCTATTGTGAGAGGAACCCAGGGATTCATACCGGGACTGATCAGAGTGGAGGAGCTGAAGAGGTGCTGGGATTGCATTTCCTATGTCTATGTATGAAATAAAGAACAAGAACAAGTCTTCTTGCAGAACAGCGAAATTTCAGTGTAAGAGAAAGGCAGGGATTGAAGAGACTCCCAGTATTTTGTTATTGTTACTTAGTGGGTTTTTGTTTTTTTGAGAAAGAACAAAGTTGTCACCAACGAATATGTGAAAACTGGGAAGAAGAGGGTCTGGTTCTGAGAAGATCAGGTTTGCTTTTGAGTGCAAAGGTGTTTCGCAGCTTTTATCTATACAGGTAGTGATGTAAGATGGGGGACTGGCTCAGAATGTCTGCAGCCTGAGGGAAGCTTCGTGAGCGTCAGGGTGCAGAATGCAGGGCGCCTCTGCACGTGGCCGGGCCCGGGGCCTGTACGTGGGGGTGGCTGGGCTGATTGCTGTATGTAGCACTGGGGTTCTCAACCCTGGCGCCTCAGTATTTGGAGTAGTAGCTTCGAGACATCTCTGAAGTATAGCTGTGGACTTTGCCCTTAGAAATTACAACTCCTCAGGAATGGAGTGTATCCAGGGATCTGGCCCCTGTGGAAGTTCTAAATGCAATTCTGATGCAAATGTGGGCGTGAGAACTACTGCCTACAAGGCCACTTTATGATGTGAAAGTCAGAAAATAAGGAGGAACCATGAGCAAAGTGATGATGAACAGGCAGTGATTTAAAAAGACTAAAGAGGAACGATTTGGAAACCAAATACAGTGAGCATTTAAAAGCAGAGAGATGAACGAAAAGTGACCATTGAGCTAGACACGTGGAAGCCACTGGTAGCACTCCTACTTCTGGTCTGTGGTGGGGGCCGAGTCTGAGTGAAGCAGATAGTAGAGAGGATGAGAAAGGAGCACCGGGATTAACTTCCAGGTCACTCTACTCGAGGAGTTTTCTGATGGGAGTTTTCTGATGGGGGTAATAAAAGAGTAAGCTATTTCAAGGCAATGTGGAGGGAGATTTATTAGCCAAGTGATGTTGGGGTGAACTGTGAAGGAGAGACCTGGATCATGCAGTATGAGATAAAGTGTAGGTAAGAAGGGAGGAGATTCATTGCATGGTTCTCTGGTGATTCTGTGTGTGTCTGTGTGCATGCGTGATTACTCCTCCCAGGGTTTAGATCATTACAGACAAGGAGCCATGTTGTCGAAACATTATCTTTTACAGTGACAAACAGGACATTGTATAGTGGGCTTACATTTTTGGAGATCTTATGTAAATATTTTATCCTTTGAAACAATGCTGTGGATTCTAAAGTTTTCATTTATGTCAGAAAAATTACAGAATGTCATTTCCTCGTTACAAGAATGCAAAAAGATACTTCCTAGTACTATAATTCAAAGGAAAAAGTTGTTAGGATAAGATGCAGGATGTCCAAGATATTTTTAATCTTCTCAGAAATCCTGGCTGATGACTCATAAGAGGCCTGCAGCTTATAAAGAATATACATAGAGAAAAACAAAATCAGAATATTGTTTGTTGAATATAATTTTTGTCTACAAATATGGCAGCCACTGAGAATCAAACTTTATTTCTGATGGTCATGGTAAGTCAAAAGTTTTCTTTAGATTTCTGCAGTTTTAGTTATGTTTAAATGTTGACACTTTAAATGAGTTGTTTGTATGTGGAAGAATGAGTGTATATTAAAATCACCTGTTGAACTAAAGAAATGGACTGATGTATAATCAATATTTAATTCGTATCCAAATGCCATGTTACCTGCTTAATAGGAATTGGTATTATTATTATTATTATTACTTGATGTTACTGGGGATGGAATTTGGGGCCTTCCCTCTGTGCTACATTCTTGGGTCTTCCCCTTTCCCCTATGGAAAGTATAAATATTTATTTCAGCTTTTCCATTTCAGTGGCTTAAAACAAATCTGATTTCTCTCCTCAGAGTAATAGACCTCCATGTAAGGGTTTCCTGGAGGCTCACAGGTCAGGTTTTACTAGCCTTAACACGAAGCAAGGCTCCCAGGCACACTGTGTGTCCCCAGGCTTCGGCCCTTTTTTAGTTATTTTTGTTTTGAGGCGGGTCTTTCTAGGTTGCTGAAATTGCTCAGGTTGGGTCCAAGCTTACAGTCTTCCTGCTTCAGCCTCCACAGGGTTGAAATTACAGCCAAGCACTACTGTGCCAGGTTTAATTCTACCTTTTGCACTTTCACGTATTTCCTGTTTTCCCCATGGGTGTTTTATTACTCTGTTCTTCCAGTCCCTTTTGTGTGTGTCCTCACCTGCCTGTATACCCGGAAGATCTATTCTAGCTAAATAGGCACTAAAATGGCTAAGGATTAAGAATTTTAGTCCTGGGGGACCTGTTAATTTTGAACATGGAATTTTTAAAACAGAAGATTCTAAAGAAACAGGAGCCAATGCTCGCCCAGCATCTATGCGGAGAAGGATGCCTACTTCCGCCCGTTGAAGGGGCGTTTCCGTCTTTGGAGGTCTGGCCTGCCCACTCTGCAGGTGGTTGTCTGCTTCTGTGTGTTGCTCTGGAGCCCACCTACCTATCCGTCTCTTTCCTTCCTCCTCCTCCGCCTCACTTCTTCTTCCTCTCTCCTCCAATTGCTCTTTTTCCTTACATTCTCTCTTTCTTTTTTCTTACCAGTTTCGCTTGAACATTTTATTTAATTATTGTTTACTTGTTTTGTAGGACTGGACATTGATCCCAGGAAGCCTGAGTCACATCTCTGGCCGTGTGTGTGTGCATGTGCGCATGCGTGTGTGTGTGTGTGTGTGTGCATGTGTGCACGTGTGTTCTGAAACAAAGTCTCAATATATGCCCAGAGTGGTCTTGAATATGTGATTTTCCTACCCCAGCTTCTCTGTGCCCCAGGGCGAGCTCTGTATCACAGTTTATAGGGACATAACAGGAGTAAGGCACTGCGATTTCCATGCCAACCTTCTAGTACCTGTTCACATAGTTGTTTTCTTGATTTGTATGTTCATGAGTAGGCACATAAAATAAATATGATTCGGAAAGAAAAAGAAATAGCATGTATATAAGGGGTGGGGGGACAATGGGTGGGTAGGGATATGGGTAAAAATGAGAATTAACTTCTGTCATGTACTAGTACAAATTCCCCAACGTTGAGTGTGATTGTGAGCTGTACACAAAATGTACCAATAAAGGATTCAATTTAAAAACATGAAATAGAAAATCGAAAAATCTTCATTTAAATCTGAAGATTTTTTTCAACAACTTTTTAAATAGATTGAATTATATTTTGATTATATTTAAATTGATTGTGTTTGAAAATACATACTTAGGCACTTGAAGGCTTTTTAAAATTACATTCTCAAATTACTCTGCCTAACTCCCAAAGCTAGATGAAGTAACATAGAAATAATAGTTTCTTTTATAAATATTTCCAACCTCTAAAGTACATATAGTGTTAATCTTTTAGAGTTTTGAGAACCTTTTATAATTAATGTGTGTGTAATCTTAAACTATTATTGTGAGAAATAGGATGGGGGTAGTTCATGACAGGTGAATTTTACATCTGTACAAAGAATATACATGTAGACAAAGAATATATGTATATGTATTGGTTGAAGCTGACTGTTCAGGACAGGGAAATTATTTGAAAGATTCACTTATGACCTTCCAGTTCAGGGTCCTAAGCGTTTCTGGGGTGTGGGGATCTGTGACAAAGATAGGAAAAGTAACTTAATTTCATTAATGTTTAAGCTTTAAATGCAGTCCAGTATTTCTCTCAGTTATAATGTTGATATAAACCTCTTTAAATGAGCAATACATCTTCCTTTCTTCTTAATAATTTTCCTACAATATTGCAGTTGTAGAAATTTTGAAATATTATGTTAACCATTACATTAAAATGACACTAGTTATTAGTTTAGGTTGCCTTTAGGTCTTGGTATTTTAGGAAGAAGCACATATTTATTCTACCTCAAATTTTAATATTATAATCATTTTTACCTATATGATTACTTCCAGAATCCTGTTATTTAAACATATTTTGTACTGATGGCATGCCAAAACACCCCCAAATATCTGCTTTTTCCCTTTTATATCCCAAGGATTCTCTGTTGTGAAAATAATTTATTTTAGGACATACTTGTTTACAAAGTTGCATTTGTGTGCAATTTTCATAATGAAGAGAATACAGGTTTTTAAAGTTTCATTTTAATCATGTTAAATTGAAATGATGATAAAGAACATACCCAAATTCCCACTTCAGTGGACTACATTGAACAGTAAACTCATGAGTAACTGCATTTCCATTAATGTCCTGTTCACTTAGTTTTACCAAAATATATTCAGCAACATCAGGATACAGCAGAACAGAGAGAACTGAGTTTGTAGTATTTGTATGGCATAATTGGATTATCTTTATTTAATGTTCTGTTAATAAGCACAAGAGAAAACAAAAAATTCTTCCAAGTCAACAACAGTAACACTTTATTCTGGCCCCTCCGACACCCTTTGGATGGATTTGAAGTGATAAGCAACACAGTGTGGCCTCAGGCACCCTTCCAAGCAGGGGACTCTGGTACCTCATCCTGTTTTCCCTTCCTCTTATGTACTTGACCAAAGGGAAGGTGGAAAGTGGTAGACATCCTCTCAAGCAGAGGTGCAAGGCAATTAAAAGAAGAAAATAGAATAATTATAAAAAGTTTGCTCAGGGAAATTAATCCTGCTCCTCATTTTCAAGGAGAAAAATATTCATACAAGTAAATAGTAGTTGTCATGGAGAAGACTGTGAAATCCAGGAGTTTGGGGGGAAATGTGAGGATAATTGGAAGAAAAGAAGGAAGTGGATTAATATACTAGTTTTCCAAAGACATATTAAGCCTGCCTAAATTTCTACTGTGATTTCTCTTGGGAAATCAAATTGGAGATACTGGACCTCCTGGGGAACGATGTCCTTATAGCATCACATAATTTAAAGTTGACACTAGAAGTCTAAGTTTATTTTTTTCCTAATAATTATGCTCAGCTAGGGATGCAGAAATTGCATTGAGATATGACAGAACGGTAGTTATTTTAGAAAGAACATTTCAATATCCATGGTAGATATCTCCTCGAAAACGTGTTCTGTGGAGTGACAGGAGATGTGGAGGTGAAAGCTCAAGGCATCCTTTACCGCGGGCCATACAAATGAATTGCACCAAGCCAACAGGTATTTGTTAACAGGCTGCCATACACCTGGCCTGAGTGTAGACTCTGTGGAGGAGGAGTTCTGTTTTATTTTTTAATCAAGTGCTTTTAGCTTAGTTTTGTTTTGTTTTCTCCCTAAAAAAGAGTTTGCTACTCTTTTTTAAATGCATTCATAGTGAGTATGAGCCTATTGGTTTTGAACACCATATCGGGCAACTTCCTGTTGCAGGGTCAGAATATCTGATACCCTCAGTATAAAGTAGGGGGAGTACAGAGGTTTCCACCTCTGGTCACCTGGTTCCAAACCAGACATAGTAGTGGACAGGCATGGTCCAGGGCCGCTGCTCGGGTTATGGCCCTGGGAAGCAGAGTGCACTGCAAGAGCAGGAGAAGAAGGCCGCTGACCAGATGTGGCCCCGAGGTCACACCCCCATGACTTGCTTCCTCTGACTGGGCCCCTCCCCCTAATTCAGCTACGAGTGCATCATTGATTAAACTATTGATGAGGTCAGTGCCCTCACGATCCAAACACTCCTGCAGGAGTCACTTAATCTAGTGCAGTTGACAATCAAGATTAACCAGCACCAGCATCAGTTGACCCAGAAGACAAAGGTAGCTATGCCTCTGCATGCTTGTATGTATCTATTTGTGCGTTTTCTGTTTAAAATTGGCTATGCACACCCACCACACACACACACACACACACACACACACAATTTACTATTCAAATCTGGACCTTTTGCTAAAGTTCCTTATTTGGGACCCAAGTTATATTTCCTCAGAGTCATCTGCTTGACACTGCTGACCCTACATGACTGTCCCTGCACACTGTCCCTGTCTCTCCA
Source organism: Thryonomys swinderianus (assembly GCA_004025085.1). Lineage (NCBI taxonomy): Eukaryota > Metazoa > Chordata > Mammalia > Rodentia > Thryonomyidae > Thryonomys > Thryonomys swinderianus. Next base: position 21,020 of record PVIC010012477.1, read on the forward strand.
CATCTGACATGGAAAACTGCAGGTATTCTACTTGATTTCTCCATGTCCGACAATATTGAGCCACTCATATCTCTAAAATTATCATATTCTCATCTTTGTGCCTATGGATAAATTTTACACGGGCTAGAACAACCTTTTCTCTTTTGTCAGACTTAAAATATGCTTTTCCAGGCCAGAGATTTAGCTCAGTGGTTCTGGAGCCTGCCTAGCAAGTTCAAGGTCCTTGGTTCAATCCCCAGTAGTCACATACAACAAAACCGGGTGTGGGGGGACTCATGCCCACCAGCAGTCAGTACCACACACCACAAATGCTGGGCCTGGTGGCTCAGGCCTGTAATCCCAGCACTCGAGAGGCAGAGGCAGGAGGATTGCTGAGTTCCAGGCTTGCCTGGGCTACATAGTGAGCTCAGGGCCAGCCCGAACTACAAAGCGAGACCCTGTCTCAAAAACAAACAAACAAAAACAAACAAACAAACAAAAAAAGAACTAGCCACTTGTCACAGGTGTGGCATAGCTTCACCACCAATGACCTGGACCAACAGTTGATCCTGAGTGTTCCCCTTAATAGCTCGTTTCTTAAGGTCAGTTATATAAACTGAACCTCACTTTGCTAATCCATAAAATGAGCCGAACATGCCCCGTGAGGTTTTCTGTGCTGAAGAGAGAATGTCTGTAGGCTCCTCGTATGTGCCTGACTTGTCTGATGCCTCCATGCTCCCTGAGCCCGATGAGTTCATATCGATCACAACCATCCCCAGCAGCTCTGATTGTATTAAAGTATGCGTTGCGCTCTTTGAGATTTGTCTGTGTGGTTGGCGCCAGTAACCACATTCTCAAGGAAGCACTGCTGAATAAACTTTAGCCATCGAGGCCTTGGCTTTGGCCTCCTGTGCTGGTCAACAATAAACACTGAGTTTATTCATTCATTTTTTTTTCCACTTCCTGGTGCTTCACACTTTCAGAAAGCCTTGTGTGGCTGATACCACTTGCCTCTAAAGTTTCGGGGGGACAGGAGCACAGGGTTTATCCTTGGACCTTTTGCATTTTTCATACGAAGCCTGCTTTCTGGGTTCCTATTTAAATGTCTGCACAAGGCTGTTCTGGGCTGGTGGTTTCCTGCTCCCTGCATGGTCTGGCCATCGCGCCTGAGCCTCACCAAATCTGCAGTCAGCTTGTAGTCAATATTAACGTACATTGTGCTTTGAATATTGCATAAAACCCAGTAATGGCTCCAGTCAAGGCTGAGAAAGGGCCCTAAACTTGATTTGAAAACCTACTGGTTATAAGTGATAGAACCTTACCTCATTCTAGAGCCGTAGTGCTGAAAATGAGGAGGGATCCCTTCCCCTCCGTTGTATGCATATTGACACTGGCAACACTACACGGTGATTTGTTCGGAAGGACCCAGCTGGTGAGTGACAGAGCCCAAACAATCCAGGTTGAGTTGTGCAGCGTGACTGTCTTTGTAACTACGAATAGGACTTGCTGGGCTACCATCGTCAAGATGCTGAGGAAAATGATTGTTGAAATACCCTTGTTTTTGTGGCTCTAAGTGTTATATTTTTATTTTCCTGTTGCTGAAACCCATATTCAAACCCAACACAAACAGCAGTCAGAACCCCAGACACAGCAGTGTTTCTCTCCGCGGTGCTGGTGGTGGCTTGCCTGATGGTAATAGTATGTGATGAGCTGTGACTCAGGAAATACTCAGGTGCGGGGTGGCCCGGCTGACGTGGAGGGGATTGGGAAGCAACTCAGTAAGAGAGTTTTTATTTTTATCTTATTTCCCAAGATTTCAAGTAATATAAAGTGCATTCAGATTTTTATTTGGGGGAACACCAGATTTTCCTGCTTCTATCAAGTGCTTCTTCAGAGCACATGAAAACAACTTGTTCGCAGATTTTTTTTTTTTTTTTTTGCTTTTGAGACAGGGTCTCGCTTTGTAGTTCAGGCTGGCCCTGAGCTCACTATGGTGCCCAGGCAAGCCGCCGCAAACTCAGCAATCCTCCTGTCTCTGCCTCCCGAGTGCTGGGATGACAGGCGTGAGCCACCACGTCCGGCATTGTGGTATGCGGTGTTGATTGTTGGTGGGTGTGTCTCCGCGCCCAGCAGTATATGTGTGGTTACCGGGGATCGAACTCAGGACCTTCCGCTTGCGAGGCAGGCGCCGGAACCACTGAGCTAACCCTCCGGCCCACGCAGATATTTTTGACTCCAGAATTGTTTGTACCTGGCACCAAAGGGGAGTTAGTTATGCCTGAACATTTCAGTGCCGCGCTGCCCTGTTCATCTGAGCCTTGTGATAGTGCCTTAAAAACTCAAATGGTATTAGTAGATAACACAGATGGAGAGGGCGGGAAGCGGAAAGAGTAACAATGCCGTCAGATTCACAAATTAATTCCGTAAATAATAGGATTTACCTCCTGCACACTGCTTTGAAACCTGCTTGAGTGGCTCACTTCGCTGGAACATTGCGCTCCGCTGTTTCCCTTCATCCCGCCTGGTGTGCGGGTTAGGCCGCTGCGCCTCTTTGGCCGGGGCCTATCTCTCCGCCAGGCTGGGAAGCACAACCGGGCCCTTCCTGAGCAAGGCTCCTCTTGCCTGTGGGAAGCCTGCCCTCCTGCTGCGGATGCTGCCCCAGCCTTGCAGGGAGGGACAGGGTCGCTCACAGCTGGGACCCTCCGCTCTTGGGATTGCCGGAGGTGGGCTTGGAGCCCTCCTGAGCGGGGGCCCTCGAGGTCCTGTGAACACCAGGCCTCTGAAACTGTAAACCCAAGGCTTGAGTCCAGCTTCCTTTTATTGTTTACTGCCACTCTGTTGTGAAGATTTCTGGTCAAAGGTAACCTTGCTGGGTTTCTGCGCCTCTGTCATAGGCTAATACCAGTGACTAAGAGGGTCAGAGATAACTGAATTTCTAATTCACTCCTCCTAAGAATCTGATTTCCTTTTTCCTTCGTATGCTTTGCATAATATTTGACCAAGGATGGATAAGGAGGGATGGAGCTAAAACACAAGTTATGAAATAAGCATGAGGAAAATAGAATTGTAAAATATGAAATTAAGCATTTAGGATAGATGTTTTTAGATCATTTCTGTGCAAATGTTTCATCAAAACTAGAGGATTTACTTTCAGTTATTTGTTCTGGCTATAAAAGTATTGTTACCAATTTGAGAAGATTGTTGGACATTGACATTTTCTAGGGAAATGCTTTGGAGACCTAAAGCAGATTTTATTATCCAACAATTCCTTCAACCTTGTTATTAATTATACTTCTATTTGAGCTACTTCAACGGGCCAACTTACAATAGCCCAATTCAAATGAAATATAGTTTTGTTCTGTTCTTGCTTTCTCTTCTGAAAAAAAGTAAGTAGATAATTAAAATACTGGAAAGTAGATTATTGTTTTAAATCTTTTGTTACAGTCAGACACAAGTTACTGTTTTTTTCCAGACAGACTCCTTCACTCGTCTGCAACTGTCATCTTTTGTTTTGTTTTTTATTTTCATTTTATAGCTGCTTCTTGGTTCTCTCTTTCTGTGTGTTTCAGCTCTGAACAGAGGCTTCTGGAAGGCTTCCTCCACCGCAGGGGGGAGCGCCACTCTGCTGTGGTAATCAAAGTGAATGGACCACTCCAGCAGCCTTTCTAGAATATTCTGGCCTGACAGTCATTGCCTGCACAGCACTGCTTGCCTGTTAAATTCTCTGTCATCTACTTTATGTGCATTTCTTTAAAAATGCACAGCCTTAGATATGGCTTCTTGAACCACTACTAAGGTTAAATCAAGACCGAAAATGGTTCTATCTCTCTGAGAGTCTGACATATTGAAACCATCAGCCACAAATCAAGCAATAGGACAAACAAGAGAAACAAGCAACTCTGAGCTCTTCTTTGATTTATAATATAAATGTATCTGCTATAGAACAGAGATGGATTCCAGGACTTGGACTTGTGGGAAAGTTATTGAAAAGTCTCTTCATGAAGCATCCGAGGCTGGGACTGTGTTTCTCAGGGTTCTTGTGAATTTGTTGAGGCTCGTCAAGATTATTGTCCAGATGGTTTGGGTTTTCAAACCGTAGTCTTCTTTGTGCTGCCCTGGAAAATGTAGCTGTTCTCTAGCTTTCTATCTCCTGACCTGCCTCGCTTTCTTCCCTGCTAGGAAAATGTTGACTGTACTCTGGCTCAGTGCAGAGCCTCGGGGGACAGCTGTGCGCCAGGGGGTTCTGTGTAGGAGGCTCACTCCTGCCAATTTCTTCAGGCAGCAGGTCATCAAGGGCCGTGGGCCAGAAAAGCTGCAAGTCCTGTGTCTCAGAGACGTGGAGCTACTTGGAGCTGAGCTACCGTGCAGCGTTAGTAAATACTTCCCTCACACGCTGAGGAGTGAACTCGCCTGAAGATGTCTGTGTCTAGGCCGACACAGCAGGATTTTCCCCGAGGCCTGCGCTCAGCCATCTTGGCTGTGATCTTGTGACCTACGAGTCTACGAAGCTAAGGAGCGGCACGCGGCTTCTAGCTCTCTGTACCTGAGATGGTAAAGATACTAAGTCGGGACTGACGTCACAACAGTTTTAGAAATCACTCGATTATACAAGAGTCCAGCTGTCATGTTCTAATCTGCAGTTACTTTGAAGCATGCTTTTCCTCTGTGTCTCAGTGTGTGTTCTGTGGCAGGAACTGGATTAACAAAATACCACATAGGAACTTTATCAAAGATGAATCAAGACACCTACAAATTTGCATTCACTCAAAAATGGGTTGTGGCTTTTTTCTTAGAGTTCACGGGTTTCTGTCTTTTCCTGTGTTTCACTTTAGCTGTTCAGAATCTTTGTTCCAAGAAATTTAGAGCACCTGACATGCCACATCTTGAAAGAAACTAAAAAAAAATTAAAATTAAAAAAAAATTAAAAAGGACCTGTTTGCAGTAGAGCTGAGTTTATTGTACATAGCAGTTTTTTCGCTGGCTCTTCGTCAGGCTTCTCACCCTCTTAACAAACTGCCTTCGTCCCCTTTCCTAGCATATTTGTCTCCACAGATGGTTGGATGAATCAGTTTGGGATAATTTCATTATACATACCCTGATGGTTCTTCCAAAAAGTAACCTCAGTTGCATTTTCAACATAATAAAGCCCGTTAGATAGTTCAGGCTTTCTTCACAAGTCATCTGAAATGCAGTTCAGGTCAATTTCCTGTCTGACACCTGATGTCACTGAGGAGTGCGACATCCTCCCAGCATGCCCACTGCGAGGGCTTCACCAGGACCACCTTTCCAAGGACTGGAAGATTTTGTCTGAGGTCGCGTTGCATTGGTTCTTAGCAGAAGTTTTGTTTTGTTTTGTTTTTTTGTTTTCCGGAGACAGGATCTCACTTTGTAGTTCAGGCTGGCCCTGAGGTGACTGTGTAGCCCAGGCAAGCCTTGAACTCAGTGATCGTCCTGCCTCTGCCTCCTGAGTGCTGGGAAGACAGGCGTGAGCCCACACACCTGGCACATAACAGTAGTTTTTGGTGTATTTTACATTTTAAATCAAATGTTGTGCTAAATATTTTCTTTTATCCTTTCCTTTTGGACTACTTGGCTGGCCTGTATGTTCCTTTGTTGTTCCTAAATTTACAAGAGCTGTCATTCTTTAGCTGACTCTGCCTCTCCCTCCACGGATTCTTGTGCAATTCTTGCTTGGCCCAGTTTAGGACAGGCGAGCTTCCCAGAACCCAGTTGGCTTCTCAGAGGTTAAACACTTCTGGCTCAAACTGCAAATCATGACCGAATAAAACCATAAAAACTGAAATCCTCCACAACAAAGGGAAAAAGAAGTATTTCTGAGAGTGAACCACATGGATTCAGTGGTCCAGTCTTCTTAAAAGTTTGTTTCCCTTCTCAATTCTTCCCAAGTTTGATCATTCTTAGGATTCTTTTTGCTTCAGATAAAAGCACCATCTGAATAGTGCTTTTATGAGCCTTGATTCCCCTTGGCAGTGGTGAGTGTAAAACTGCAATAACTATTTCTTCAGAGTGTGTTTTAGCCTTTTCATTACCCTGGGTTACAAACTACTCTGTATAAAACACAACTTTGAGGGGAAAAAAAATAAAGGGTTTTTTTTTTTTTTTGGCAAACAATAAAAAAAACTCCATTACTGTTTCACAGAATTTAGGGACCTATTTTTTGTTTATTTTTTGACTTAGAAGGCACAGAAAGTGCTGGTGTGCAGATACATCTTGATTGTTATCTCTATAATCTTTCAAATGTGTTTTGGTTTGTGGCTTCCCTGAGTGCTAATCAATTTGGTTTTTCAGAGTAGCCCAACATGCTTTTCTAGCAAATGATAAAGGATTTATATTTGAAGATAATATCTAGAATTTTTTGCAAATTTGAATATATCATGAAGTTAATCTTTTGAGGTCTCTGCAATTATCATATGGTTGATCATCAGAATTCCTGCTCTTATTAATGTAACTGTGTGCCTTAGTTTGTTTTCAATTTACAGATGGTGTTTCTTTTAAGTGAAAGATCATTTTATCCTCTTCTATCTCTTTCAACACTGTGACTGACAGTTTATAGTTCTCCAAGTCAGTGATCACTTTTCTCTGACTTATTGAAAGTTAACATTTATTATTGGTTCTTTATAAAGATGAAATTCAAAATAGTCATTCACAAAGGAAAGAACTATGAATGCAGGCTAAAAAAAACATTTAGATGAGGGAAAGCAGATGAGCAAGAAGCTTGGACTTATAATGAATCTTCTTCAAAGGAAGATCACCCAGTGTTATAAATGGTTCGCCACAGTGAGGCAGCAGAGCATGCTGGGTGCAGCAGAGGACGCTGGGTAGAGCACAGCTGTGGGAGGTGCTGATCTTGCCTTTGTCTATTTACTGCCTCTGTAATCTTGATAAAATTTAATTCTTTTATATGACACTCAGCATTGATGAAGCAAGGATAATAGAACTATTCCTTAATAATATTAATATTAAGTAAATTAACATCTGTAAAAATTCCTGAAATATGGCTTGGTATAAGATGATATCTTAAATTTAGTAAATGTTTTTTGTTGAAAATTTCTTTCTGTCCTGAGATAACACATTTCATAGTCTTGCAAACAAGTGCAATGATATAACCTGAAGTAATCCTGGAAGAAACTTCATAAGCACTTCTCATCTTAGAAAAATCCTAAAACATTGGTCTTAAAGGGTTTTTACTACATGTGTTAAAATCATCCAGAAACAAATTTGTTTTAATTGCTCCTTCCATTGGCCCTAATATTTCAAAGAAAATAATTCTGAAATATGATAGCACTTGTTAGATGATTTGTTTTCTTATTTTTTATTAGTTAATCAAATTTATAAGCCCTGTTCTTTAGAAAAGCAGCAAGAAATAAGAAAGATGCAAAGGAGATGTAAAAGTCATACTACCCAGTCACAGTTCATACTTGCTAATACCTCTGTTAGAAACAGGCACAACTATTCCAGTAGTAATAGGAGGACCCAGTTAGCAATTCTCACCGTTTTTCTGTAAATCTTTTGTGATGTTGAAAAACATGATGAAATTTGTTGAAATTGAGTTGACTGGAAAAATGTGGTTCCACCTGAATGGATTATTTTAGCAAATGAATTACTTACTTATATGTCAACTCTTTTAACTGGTAATGTTTTGGTAAAACCCAGTCGTTTAGAGGGACTGTGACATCAATTTACATGAGTCCAGGTTTGAGGTTTTGTGAAGTTCAGGGTGCCTAGATAGTATGTATGATTTATCTCTGTCTACTTTCTTTGTATAATCTTTCTTCTCAATATATCTTTGCAATTTTTCCGTGGAGCAACTGAGGGAAACTCAATAAATGTGACATTGTTTTAGCCAAGTGTTAGAGGGAGCCTGAGATTAGAGAGAGGATAAGTAAGAAGCATAGAGATCAGGAACTCAGGACTAAGGGCCCTCATACCATGTCAGAGTTAAAATGTAACACAAGCTACATACATATACACAGCTAAATTTTTTTTCTTTTCTTTTCTTACTTTTTCTTTCTCTTTTTTTTTTTTCAGTGTTTACTGCTAAAGGTGACTTGCATAGGATTTTACCTGAGCCCATTTTTGAACTTCCAGCTCATAAAAAGAAATTTCTAGAACTGTGTCTCACTTGGTTTTGTGTTTGATCAGTTCTTGGTCAGTGTATTGATCTCATATCTTATGTCCCTTCTTTTTCTCACCATTGTTGTCTCCTCACAACTGAAAATGAAGATTGCTGTGTCCACTGCATCCTGGCGTGTCTGTTCTGTGAATTCCTCACACTCTGCAACATCGTCCTGGGCCAGGCCTCGTGTGGCATCTGCACGTCAGAAGCCTGCTGCTGCTGCTGTAGCGACGACGTGGGGGAGGACTGTAACTGCCCGTGTGACATGGACTGTGGCATCATGGACGCCTGTTGTGAATCATCAGACTGTTTGGAAATCTGTATGGAGTGCTGTGGGATTTGTTTTCCTTCCTAAGTATTTATCTTTTGTTTGCATTAAAACTGGAGAACATTTAAAAAATTTCCTTCCTTCAGAGGAATTGAAAAACACATGGTGACACTCTATTGAAACAGCTCAGTATTTGCACTGTCAACTCATTCTTTTTAATTATTCTCTGAGACCATTTTTCTCTAAAAAAATTTACATGGCTTAACATGTGAAATAGTATTTTAACTGATTTTTGAAACTTGTTAATGGATTACAGTAACTCAAGTACATTTTGACACACACACACACACATATACACACACACACACACACACCAAAAAATGTTAAATGTATCCTCTTTTCATTGATATTTTTGTTTCTTCTAACCATTCCCAGAAGTGTATTCCTCCAAATAGATTACTTCTCTGTGGGTATTTAAATCAGACTACTTATTTTTCTCGATATATTTATCTACTAAAGGTTAAAAGTAAGCATATTGAGTTTATAGTTTGGAGACCAAGTTCACATCGTGCCTGGACACCCAGTGTTGTTCTCCATACTGTTTCCTCTACCTGCCCCTGCTTGTTTAAAAGATGCCAGCTCTGGCTGTTTCCTTGTTTAGGCCTCAGAGAAAAAATGTCATGTGTCCTTTTCCACAGAAGCATTCAGTGTGGTAGAGGAAAGATATCATTAAGAAACAAACTACAGCCAGAGGAATAAACAGAGGAGCTACCAGAATATAGAGTTAAGTATCAGGGAAAATGGGGCGCTTGAGCAGGCCTCTTAGAATGAATGATCTACCTAATTGAATTATTAAGATTTAGGACAGAGTTTTGGTGGACAGCCTGAACTGTGCATGCCTCTAATCAATTTGCAGGAAAATGCCTCAGTGCACTTTATTTTAGTTGGAGAAATACAAAATTTTTCAAACTATAACATTTAAATTAGCCAAAATATATACGTTAATATGTATAACTTGAATGTTACAATAATTTTGATGAAAATATAATACCTTGTAAAATAGGTATATTTTATTTTAAAAAATATTCTTCATTTTTGACAAATTGCACTTAGCAGGAGATATTGTAATGTCAAAATCCCACTACTCTGATTTTGATTTTCAAATGCTTGCTTTTATTTTGAGGGCATCAAGTCTGCTGAAAGCATGGTGTTGTCCGCTTGTTTTGGTTTGTTTCTTAGTGATGGTTTTGCTTCATAAACACAGTTAATCTTGGATGCAAACTGTTCTTTCCGATGTAGGAGGAACCCTGATATCTACTAGTGAGACCAAATTAAGTACTGCAATTTTTTTTTTCTTTTTTTAGAGACAGGGTCTTGCTTTGTAGTCCAGGCTGGCCCTCAGCTCACTATATAGCCCAGGCAAGCCTCGAACTCAGCAATCCTCCTGCCTCTGCCTCCCAAGTGCTGGGATTACAGGCATGAGCCACCACGCCCGGCACTAAGTACTGCAATTATAAATTAAATTAAGTCCACATAACAAATAATAAAGTTCCTTACATATAGAGAAATATGCCAGTTGCAAAAATAGTTATTTACTACAGAGTCATAAGTATCTGTAGTTCAGATGAAAAGGAGATACATTTTTATCCTATATGTTCTGTGAATTCCCTCTCTCCAAAGCTATAGTTTGATTTGTTCAATGGAATTCCTTAGAGAAATTTTGAAACTGGGATTAATGGGTATTTTCAATTTTTCTGGCTGATTATCAAACTGATAATAACAAGTAAGTCATAGTTTTGGAAGCCTTAAACATAAAATTTTAAGAGACTCTTTTAAACCTAATCATGTGATGACCTATGGTTTCTTTTAAGGTGAAACCTGATTTCTAGTTATATTATTATCTAAAGGTTTAAAAAGAGGGAAAAAAGCTACTTTCAAATTTCCCTTTTAATGTGATTTATGTACACACATCCACACAACCTTTGAATTATTAGGTTTAAATATGATTCTAACACATACAAAAATATAGAGTCTTCAAATTACTGTATTTACAATACCAGCAAAGAGTTGGTGTTTTCTTCCTTTTCTAAAGAACGTCTTTCATTTGTGCATAAAATATGGTGAAATATTAATATTCATATGTAACTAAAATTAACTATACTTATATTCTAGGATATAAGAATAGCATCTATGCATAGATCCATAAAACTTACTAATGACCTGGAATTGATAGAAATTTGACATTTTATCTGCAGAATTTTCAACTAAGTGGTTTGTCTGATATTTAAATATATCCTTCTACTATTTGCATTGAAAATATTAACACATTTGAAATAATGTTTCTCCATAAAAGAGAACATTAATGGATACAAGAATTTTATTTTCATACTTACACATCTAATACTTTTCCTGGTTTGTCTACTTCAGGCAGTCATTCTGTAAAGCATCTTGTATAATTAAAAAGTAAAAAGTAAGAAGCATGAAAGTAGGCAAATGTGAAAATAATTTCATTATGTTTTAGATGTCTGTATGTTAAATGTCTTATTGAGTTATGTGACTATCATAGCTAAGTGCTATAATTTGCAGTCAAATATTTCACCTCTTTTTAAATGTGGAAACTTGATCTTAAATATTTTTAAACTGGACCTGTATTATCATGAATATAATATTTTAAAATTTTAAAAATGTCTTTTTTTGTTGTGCTTTATCCTACTTTCCTATCTGATTGATATAGTAAATTGACTTATATTTGGATTAATTTAACTGTTATTTAAAACCTTGGGTTTTATTTCATGTTCCTATTACATCCATCCCCTTCTGAGATTTCCTAGACTCATGTAATGCTCATAAATGAACTATGGAGAACTACCTATAGAGAAATAGAGCATTTTATAAGTCAAAATCACAGTTAATACGTGATACCAAAATGTAGTGTTCTTTCAAAGCTCATATGACAAAATACAAATTTCAGACATTTTTAATAGATTGATTTCATTTTCTTTGAGTATTATCTTATAATACTTGATTTCATTTGCTCCCTTTGAGAATTAGATCTTAACTTACAAAATTCAGCAATTTTATATATGCTAAGCTTGAACATCATGTAAAAGATGTTCAGATGGATCAAATTGGATATTAAATCTAACATATATTACTTCCATTTAAACATAAATCATTAGGAGTATTTCCATCTAGAATTTTTAGGGGCTTTGCTAAACATATATTTAGAGGGTGTGTTGAAAATATTTTTAACAGATGACAGTAGAACTCTTTCAGAAAAGGCTGTTTACTTGGAAAAATTGTTTTTGTGTTCTTCCAGTATTATCACCTGTGTCCATTTTCTTCACGTGAACATGCAGTGTTATTTGTGGGGTTCGAAGAATAAGCAAGGCAACTTTATGTAACAACTTCTCATTCTTCATCCATGGAAACTCTATCAGTGTTCTAGATTCTAATATTATTAATGTCACAAGTCATTGCCTGACATAACAGAGGTCTGAGCGCAGGGACTGAGTGGCTTGCCTTCTTTAATGGTAGTTAAATGGTTAGATTCACACGTCTTCCTAATTCATAGTTCATTATTGATAAGATTATCTTGGAGCCTCAAGAAAGTCACGTAATCTTCAGAAAAGAAGTTCAGCACCACCCATGAGAAAATGGGTCATTCTCCCGTGAGACTGCTGCTCTTTACTTAGCTATTTAAGATCGCTTTGGAAGTTTTGGTTGAAATGGAAAAGGCCGGGGAGAGAGGACAGTCCTGTGGAAGGGGGTTTAACAAACGCTCTTGCTGGACGCTAAGGTGCCAAAGGTTCCCCTTTGTCCACTTTCCAGCCAGCAGTGAACCGTGGCATTCACTTTAAGGGACGGACTCACAAGATCACGTGCACGGCCACATTTTAATGAGGTCAGTAAACACTGGAGACGAACCGATGATGAGCCCGCCTGGGCTTGCCTGCCACCTCCGCCTTGCCCCAGAAAATAGGCTCTGTGGAAACAGCGAGTTGGACGTCAGCGGTCTTCATGTTGGGGCAGGACGTGATGCTGTGTTCAGGGTCATACAGACAAAAATAATGAGAATGCCTTCTCAGGCAACTGTGGTTAATAGTTCTGCTTCTATGGTTTGTTTGTTTTGTTTATTATTAGCACACTGAATCTCTCGTCTCATCCTATTTGATCAACATCAAAAGAGAATCACATACTTGTGAGGTGACCTCGAAGAAATCGTTTGAGAAAACTGCCTTTTGACACTCTGCCAATGTGTGTTACAGATGCGTGTTAGAGACAAACGAGAGCGTTTGCAATTAGTTATGATCTCCCAGGCAAGTCTTTCAGGGACGTTTAGTTGAGAATATAATTATTGGGAAGATGGCGAAAAGCAAATTCAAACAAATTCTTTATAAGTTTCACTTGAAAAATGGAAAAGGTTCTTAAGTTCTCTCTGATGCGTAAAGGGGCAGAAGCAAAGGAATTGTGTCCCAAACCCAAGAAAGAGGGTGTACAAAAGCAGCTGATCCACTTGACATAGTTCATAGCCTTTTGCAAAGGAATAAAAGCCTGTTGAGCAGGGAACCAAAAGATCTCATTATAGGAGGAAGCCAAGCCATATTAAAGCTTGTGCACTAGTAACTATGTCTAAAAACAGCCTGCTGTTTTATATTGAACCAATACATTTCTTAACTTGGTAGGTTGCAATGTAAAGCTGTACAGAGCCTGTCTGCTGGGTGCTATGCCAATTACAGACACGGCCGAGTGGTGTCAACCACCTACAAACACTTAGCATCGCACACAGTCTTCGAGTGAAACAAAAGGAGTTTTGAAATGTCACCTCCAAACCTAGAAAGCGCAGTTCATCTGGTGTGTCTGACTCTGAGCGTTTTCAAATCACCTTTATTATATAATTTAATGTGGACGTCATAGGATCCCTCACTCCTAGTGCAGGGTTCTTTCAAGGACATGAATAGTGCCTGAGAGAGGAGAGGAGCTTTCAAAGTAACACCTTCTGATGACAAGGTGTCTCTGATCAGCTCTGCAGAAGCTGCATTTTATTGGTTTTGAGGTGAAGGAAACGTGAACTACCCAAGAATGCAATTGTGTTACTTTTTGTTAGATCATCAGAAAGAAGAATGGGGCATATTTACACAATTACATTTTAGTAAACTATTATACCAGCTTAACTATATAATACATATTCTGGCAAAAATACATTAAATTGCAATCCAAAAGCAATTTAGCTGCTGAGAACATTAGTTTTTATCTAATTATTCACAAATTAATGAATAAAATTAAATTCCAATCACTGAAGAAAATGAAGCAATGGTGAGAATCAGAAGTACAGATTAGTTAAAGCAAAGATCTGCAATGCATAACGGAATTAAGGCATTTCTTTTATTCAAACTCAGTGCTTAAAAAAGAACAAATCCATCATCTTGAAATTTGACTTGTAGCTTGACATTAAAAATAATATGAGTAGAATTTTCAGTGGGGTAAGCACAAAACTAGTTCAAGTTGTGTCACTCTCAATTACCACACTCAGGTGGTGTACCCATTAAAATTCCCACTTGTGGGTTCGCCTCGCTATGCAAATGGGGTCATTACCTGGAGAATTTAATTGGTTATGACACTGAGAGTAGGACTTTTCCTTTCAAAATAAACCTACTTACACACATTTTCACTAGAAATTTGATTGTTATATATACTTTGGATTATTTTGCTCTATAAACACCTACTAAAATTAAACTGTTCTTGCATATTTATTTCTTGGGAATAATTCAGCAGGTCCAAAGTACTTTGATATTGTTTTTGTCTATAAGCCAGTGAGAATGAATCTTTGTAGTATATTGCTTGTGAAAACATTGCAAAAGAAATATATCTTTGAAACTACTACATGTGGATACATTTCCAGTAAAGGCTTTTTCTGGCATTTAATTATAAGTTTCCCTTTCATAACAGTCCTCAATACTTAATTTGAGAGACTTTTATTCTCCTTTTGTCATCTGGAAAAAATGTGTAATTAAAGGCTAAACACACCCTCTTAAATGCCTTCTGTGCACACATGCACAGGCACACGTGTGACGCTGTTGGGGAACCACGTATGCAACACAAGGTCTTCATATTCACTGAGAGGACAGTAGCGATATTAAATTTTTTGTGTGTCAGTCAATACAAGAGACTCTTCCATCATGAGCCAGGGAACTACTGAATTGAAAGCAAAGAAACAACATGCTGGTGCAAAAAACACAGGGCTACACACACCTACTCTGGCTTCTCATTGGTTGTATGGCTTTCAACTGGAGAAACCTAAGTTCTAACAAGAAAATTGATAATGGCCCAAATTTGTAGTGAACACTGGAGTCGCGGGGTGGTTTGGTGTACGTAATATTAAGCTGAGCACCCAGGAAGTCAGTTCTGAGATACTGACACTAGTAGTTCCCAGAGTGAACTTGCAGCAGGGAGGAAATTGCTGAAACTGTTAATGGGATCATCTCAGGGAACCACTAACTGCTCCTTTAAAGAGAAGGCCGGTGCAGTCTTCATTTTTATTACTGCACCGCGTTGTACAACAGCCAAGATTTTAGCACTGGAGAATATTTTCCCTTTAATGTAAGACAAATATTCTAAAATCAGAGAAAAAGTAATTCCAAGGATATAGAAAGGAAATACTGCCAAAAATCACGACTGGACCATTGGGCAGAATTTTTAACATCTGTAACTCTGGGAAATTTCCCATAGAATATCAAATATGGATCCCAGTTTCTGACATTCATTTCTCTGTGATATTTCTAATTGTGCCCGGAGGATAAGAAGGAGTTGGCGCATCCAATAAATATAATGATTTACACGCACGGAGCTCCCTTTGAAGTTAATAGGACCTTGGGAAAGAGGAGTTATACACCACGAAAACGAAGTTCAACGGGCACGTAGTTCTTTCTTTTTAACATGCAGCGGTACTGCCAATGCATTTGGATTTTTTAGTGCTTATCTACCCTTTGTGTGTGATGTTTAAGTTGGATTCGAGTGAAATGCTCCATGTGTAGAGGAAAGATAGTCAAAAAGAGAGGCGATGGTGACTGGCCAGCACATACCAGGGACCGGCTTTGTAAGACAGCATCCAAAAGTGACAGGCGTGACATCTGTAGAGCTTCTTTAACTTTTCAGAAGGAAAACATAGCCACGTTCTCACTTGACCCTCCCTTCCATTTTGCAGATGAAAAAGCTGGACAGATGACTCGCATTTACTTCCTAAACAAACATGGTTCTTTACCGATGGCCCTAGGAAACCTGATTGCTATTCCTGGATCTTTCCTTAAGATTGATCTACTTCGTATGAAGTTACATATTACTTAATAGAACAAATCACAACTCTGGGATGGAGACTCCTGGCGTCCACTCTGACATCTTAAATCTGAAAGTTGTAATTACTTGTGCGACTCACCTCTCTCAGGCCTTGATCCCGAACTCAGTGCACCACGTGCTCCTGTCTTTTGCTTACGTGGTGCTGATACTCATGTCTTCCTAGACAGATGAGGAGTGAAGAGTTTCATGCACAGTGAAGACTTCTTCATGAGGCTGTGTGTGTCATTCTTTCTTCACTTAGCCTTCTAATTATCTTTTCTGCCTCTGGTTCCCTTTAGTGCTTTGCTTCCTGCTTTTCATTGGACTTTGACTGGTGGTAGGCCCCAGTGGGGAACTGGAAGGTGGGACAAGAGGTTGTGCACTCTCCCGTCCTGCTCCTGTTCTCCTCCCTGCTGGGACGTGGTCTCACAGTTGCCCCGCTGCCTCACATCCTCGTGTTGGCTCCTGGCTCCAGCTCCAGCTCCCTCCCCTGCCTCTTTAGGAATGAGGAAATACTGCTTTCCCACTGTTCATAGTTCCTGTCCCCTCAGACTCCCTTGTTGGTTTCCTTACAACTGATTGCTCTTTTAAAAACAGTATTTTTTAAAAGTCCCTTCAGTTAAGTTCTTTGAGGGAGACATCAATTTCCAGCCAGTGTTCTAAGAAAGTAGGGAGGAAGAGTAAATTTGTACATGTGCAAATGCACAAGTTGTCTCGGTCCGATCTTGTTATTCCATACTTCTAAGGTTTCACTTACCTTGGCTCCTTGTTTCTCTTTAACATGGACAGTTAATCAAATATAGGAAGAACTACACTACACACTTCAAAATTGCCCTCAACTAGGTTGGTTCAGTGATCGCCTGTTCCTGATTTCTTACATTAACAAGTAGCAGGTGGATGAACCAAGGGAAGACGGTGTCCCAGGCTTATGACTGAGTTTCCACACAGTGATAATAGGCCCCTAGCTGAGATAAAGGGTTTTTTATTCCTGACAACCTGGAATCGTCAACATCTTAGCAACATAAGTTAACTCACAACAAATAACCCCAGTCTGGAAGTTCATCCATCCCAGAAATGTCTTCTTGGGTGAGTTCGTATATATGTGAAAAAAGGCAACAAAGGATATTAACACAGCATCTGTGTACTCCAGCCACAAACACTTCTCAACAAGAGACACTCCCACATCAAGTCTTAGCAATCAGCTGAACCCTGTTCATAAACTCATAACAGTTTAAATGATGCCTCGAATACTCAGCCAATCAGAAGCATCCCTTGTTCACCTCTGCTAGCTACATCCTGTGTAAAGATAGGAGTGAATGATGATAACTCATGTCCCAGTTAATACACAGAGAACATTAATTAGATAGAACTAAAATGTTAGAAGAGAAACAGTCATTATTGCTATGAGAGTAGAGAGAGAGAAGGGAGGAGACTCCCTTAGAGAGTGAGGAAGTTTTCCCAGAGGAGGAAACAAACTGGGGTTTGGAGAAAGTTAAGACTTCTAATTTAGCTCAGTGGTTCTGGTGCCTGCCTAGCAAGCACAAGGTCCCCGGTTTGATCTCCAGGAACCACATACAATACCGGGCTTGGGGGCTCACACCCACCGGCAATCAGTACCACATACCACAAAGGTTTGGTGGCTCATGGCTGTCATCCCAACAAAGTGAGACCCTGTCTAAAAAAAAAAAAAAAAAAGATCTCTAAACTGAAGCTGCAGTCACATTGGGAAAGACGGACTGCAGGGAGACATGAGAAGAGAGAGGACTATGTTCAACAAGAAAAGACCTTAATTTTGAGATGTATAAATGTCTTGCTGAAGACTTCCGAACTATCCTATAGGCAGCGTGAAGACTTCTGGGAAATTAACCCAAGAATACCATGAGATTAAGTTTATGTTTGGATCATATTTTTATTGAGGACACAGGGTGGGTGATGCACTACGAGGAATGAAGAGTGCACTTGCCGTTGAGAGAAGGTGTGTCGTCATCAGCACAATGGAGAAGGCAGTGACGGCCTCAGCCAAACCAGGGGCCGCGGGGACAGATCCAGGTGAGGGAACTGAGTTAAATGCAGTTCCGGAAGACGCCGGAAAGACTGTCTCAGGTGCATGGACATATGAAATGTGACCAGTTGTTTGCTTGCAAAACCAGCCATGTGAATGTTAAAGTCCAGATCATGGGAGTTTAAAAGAACATTCACGTTTCAGGCCAGAAAAGTCATGTTTTCCATGAGCATGAGAATGGATTTGAAAGTGTTTTGAAAGTCATTTCACCATACTAGAAACCTTCATTATAATTCCTATTGGAGTTTATACGGTGATGATGGTATCAGTGGGATTTGCACATAGGAGAATAAAGCCTTCCAGTTCTCTAGCCTGTTAGAGTTGTTTGTAAGCCGGGGTGTGTGGGGCAGCAGGAAGGGGGGAAGAAAAAAGAAGGAAAGGAAAAAAGCGAGGATTCATGACCAAAACATCCAGACTGCCTAGCGTGTATCAGAAGTTCATATATATGTTTGTTGGGTTTTAAATGATTGGATTACTGGACCCATACACACATGTACACGCCCACATGTGTGTGTGCATATGGGTGTATGTAGGGCATGAATAATTTAAAAAGCAGAATGGGGGCCGGAGGGTTAGCTCAGTGGTTCCGGCGCCTGCCTCGCAAGCGCAAGGTCCTGAGTTCGATCCCCGGTAACCACATATAATGCTGGGCGTGGAGACTCACGCCCACCAGCAATCAACGCCGCATACCACAATGCCGGGCGTGGTAGCTCACGCCTGTCATCCCAGCACTCGGGAGGCAGAGACAAGAGGATTGCTGGGTTCGCGGCGGCTTGCCTGGGCTACACAGTGAGCTCAAGGCCAGCCTGAACTACAAAGCGAGACCCTGTCTCAAAAAAAAAAA
>PVIC010012478.1:5143-39713 GCA_004025085.1 Thryonomys swinderianus
AAAAAAAAAAAAAAAAAAAAAAAAAAAAAAAAAAAAAAAAAAAAAAAAAAAAAGAATAGTCCAAGACCCTGTAGGCACATGGTCCTTCTCTGAAAAGTCTATTTAACAGAATAGCATATATGTGTATATATCTGCATTATAAACTAAAGCTACTCACTGTTAACTACATAAGGTTTCTTAAAATAAAACTACAGCTTAACTCTTTGGTTGTAAGTGAACCATCTAGTGAGTTTTTGGGATTTTTGAAAATGGTTCACTACATTATTTATCCAGATTATATAATGGTAGAAGGTAACCAAGTAGTAAAAACTGCCAAACAGGTTTCTTTCCAAGTGCTTTAACTTTTGATTGACTGTAAATACGTCTTTGCAAAGTAGACAATTTTATTTAATGGTTCCAATACAACAGGTAGAAGCCAACCAGGAGTCAGGGCTCACAACACGATACCCTTTGTGAATTCATTAATTAGATTATGTGCTCACATTTTATTATCAGATTAAACCAGATTAAGGACTATCCTTGTTGGAGTTAATAGTGTAGAAATCTCCACAAGCAGTAAGAATGCACTGGAATTTCTATACTGCAGAGTTTATAACTTAGGTTAGTTCCCCAAAATGTGGTTGACAATTTTAGATAAATAAATTTTACTTGAAGCACATTCAGTTATATTTTAAACAAGTCTTCAAAACAAAAGAGTAAAAAGCACACTGATGAAGTATATTTGTAAACATAATTAAAAATCTCAACAAAACCTTAAAAATATAATTAAAACAAACCTTTTATTTTTACCTTTGAAATGTAGAAGAAGATTGAGAAAAGTATAAAAATAGTAAAACTCAATGCTGGCATATTGCCAGTAGCAACAAATGAAAGACAAAAATAAGTGTACACTTAAATTATGGTTAAAAGTAGGAAAAAGACAAAACACTATGTAGGGTTCTCTCACTCTCCTGGCTTTGACCACCAATGTATTGAGAGGTCTGGAGGGTGCTCTCAGGAAACCAGCTGAAGACGAACCTCCCTCCACACAACACTGGGCCAGGAGCTAGGAGATAAGGAGGGTAGGTAAGGTCTCCTTAAATTTGTGCCAGCCTCATGCAGCTAGGACACAAAAGTCTATTTTACGTAAGATGAATGAGCTCTGCTTTTTTGTATTCTATTTCCATTTAATATTTTATAACATAACAAAACAAAACAAAATACTGCTTCAAAGTTTATTCTGTTTCAGTCATGCCAGAGGCAATGAAAGAAAAGTCTGGGCTCACGTGTCAATGTGGAAATAATATACCATGAGTGGCAGTATACATGTGGCATGAGAGCCAAACCCAGGGACTCCCAATGGCAAGACCAATCCCTTGTGGCCGGTCTCCCGCTTTGCTACCAAATCTGAAGAGTTTGAGAACTGAAACTCCCAATGATTCCATGTTCTGCCTTAATAAAGGAGATGGCTGTTCCCAGGAATAGGATGTCACAACCAAATCCACATCGAGCATTTTTTGAACACTATTAAATGCTATGAAAAATCTGTATCACAATCCGCACCATAAGGTTGTAAGTAATCACCAGAGAAAGACTGTGCACTTCTGGGTAAAACACTTCAGCAATTTACTATAATTGATTATGTTCCAAAAGCAACAAATGCTAACAGTAATTAAGGGAAGGAGGGCATGAATGAACTAAGCTTTCAGGATAAAGGTGGACAAACCTGGAACCCAAGACAAGGACAGACTGAAATGTGGGAATGAGCCACCTACAGGGAAGCAGTAAGACTATGGTGTTTGACTTCCCACTAGACTGCACATTCCATGAAGACAAAACAATATTTTGCTTTTAAGTGTATCTCTAGCAAGTACAGTGCCTAGGACACCATAAGAAATAAACAAACTGATAAGCCATACACCAAAGAAAGTGTTAAGACAGGTTGCATAAGGGACCACGAAGGCACCCTGACTATTAGTCTGAAGCTGATCCTGGATCTGAAATCTTGCAAGGAAAGCAGGTGACAGGTATATTAACTGTGATCTTGTTGGGCCTTAAGGAGGAGAACTGGAAGGCAATAAAACTTCCTTCAGCATTCTACTAAACTGGTATGATATAATTAAGGCCTATATCAGAACTACCAGTAACAGGGAAAATGGAAGTAGGTATCAGATCATAGTGAAAGACTAATAAATTCAAGAGGGCTGAATCCTCATGCTCAGGATCCTAGAAACATTTTTTCTCACTCTTGACTACTTCTCTCTTACAGAATTACTGTTTTCAGAACTCCAACTATCAAATGTGTAGGCCAGTCTTCACATAAACTTTAGTCCTTTGCAGTAAAATCCTTACCATCTCTATCCCTTCAGTCACAACAAATCCTCTAATAAAACACTTTGTCTCCCATAACTTTTTTTTTTTAAATATGTTTCTTCTGGAAGGAACAGAGGTGATGTCAGGGGTTATTGTAAGTGTAGCATTAGAACACTGATGGTGCACTGGGGAGCTGTTGAGAGATAGCTGCTAGGATTTATCTCATACTCTCTATAAACAATTCGGGCTAAGGATAGCTTAATGGTCAGTTAAGTGCTTGTCCAACATGCCAGGTACAGGTTCAATTCCTGGTACCAAGCGGGGAAGATACCAGTAATTAGTGCTGTATGGTTCTGTTTTTTATAGGTTTTAGCAAGCTTGTAACATACAGAAGGATAATTCAGACATGAAGCTAAAAAATGAATAGGAAAACCAAGCATGGAATAAACCCATGGAAGAAATTTCAGCCAGAGTAACTGTCCCTTGGAATAGCTAGTCACAGAGTACAAGGCAGGAAGAGTCTTGAAAGCCCAGAGAGCCCAGCATGGTGTTTCCAGTCATAGGTGGAACTGCAAAGTAAGTTGGGAAATTTGCATTGTGGGAAGAAGGTGAAATGGGAAAAATCACAGATAAATTCTATTCTGTTCTGTGTATAAAAACATCTAACTAAGTTTTATATAACTCAAGATCCATATTATCTCAAATTTCTAACTTTTAAACTTATAAGAACAAGACACAAGTTAACAGGCATAATAATCAAAATCGATACCTGAAGAATCTGGTCTCCAGCAAGGAGTCTCCCGTCTCTGGCGATGATCCCATCCCTGTAGACTTCCTGGATGACAATGTTAATGAGTGGCGTTTCATTGCCACCCACGATGCTAATTCCTAACTGAATGTATGGATTAGATCTGTGGATTTCAATGGTGGTAATTTCTCCTTCTGGTAAACTAAGTGGCTGTTGTGTGGCTGCCAAGTTAAAAATGAGAAAGAACAGACAGAGAAAGAAGATTTTATATTCTGAGTCTCTCTGGGCAAATAAGACACCTCCTGTTAACACTTAGATGATTAAAAACTAAACAATATCACTGGTAAGAAGTAGAATGACAATACCAAACAGAACCAAAATTATCTAGCTTGGCATGTTGGCTCTGGGCATGTTATAATTCTAACACCTTCTAGGCTGAAGGAGGAGGATCATGAGTTTGAAGCCATCCTGGGCTACATAATAAGTTTATGGCCAGCCCAGACTATCTAGTGTGATCCTGTCTCAGGAAAAAAAAAAAATTGAAAGGTTACTCATAAATATAATAAATAACCACAGCATGTCAGATCAGTAGGATGACTCAGTGATCTGATGAACATTAACAGAAGGTTATCTCATTCTTACCCCAAATGATAAAAGAAAGTTTGAATTATGCAAAAAGCATACATAGTGCCAGGCAGCAGAAAGTAACTCTGTGGTAATACATAAACCCACCAGTGCTAAAAGAGTAGCCACATCGAGCTCCTAAGAAGAGGGGGATCTGGAACAAAATCTCAGGAGATAAAAAGGGTAAAACAATTTGAGTATGTCAACAGAATTTGTAGTTTGTAAGAGAAAATGATTTTTGAAAAATATCTAGGACTATTGCAGAGCTGAGATCTATGACCTGAGGTTTTGTTTCTGAGCTGGACAGCAGAGAGAACAGTGGCTGGCTCCAGAGGGTATGATGTTACAAAGCATGTTCAGGAAGCCAGAGATTGATTGCATTTCCAGTCACCTACTGTATGAGCTTGATCATTTAATCTCAAGCTTTAGCTTTGTTGTGCTTTTAAACAAATAAGGTTGTTAAAAGTATTTAATTAACTGGTTAACAGAATGTGCTCATCAGTATAATATGATACAGTGCAAGCACTTACTTTAAGCTATTTTTTGTTTTTCTTGTTCTTGATATTGATTTTGTGTGTTGAGAGCAGAACAAGTTTCTAAGCACACACACATGAATACTGTCGTAAGAAGCAGGTGAACGCCTAGTTCACAGAATGCAATAGAAAAGAGATCACAAAGGACTATTTTTCTCCATGGAAAGACTATGGTCTATTTCTTTTTTCTTTTTTTTTTTTTTGAGACAGGGTCTTGCTTTGTAGTTCAGGCTGACCCTGAGCTCACTACGTAGCCCAGGCAAGCCTTAAACTCAGCAGTCCTCCTGCCTCTGCCTCCCGAGTGCTGGGATTACAGGTGTGAGCCACCACGCCCAGCACTGTAGTATGTGGTATTGACTGCTGGTGGGCGTGAGTCACCACACCCAGCATTGTATGTGGTTATCGGGTTAGAACTCAGGACCTTGCGCTTGCAAGGCAGGTGCTGGAACCACTGAGCTAAATCTCCAGCCCCTATGGTCTATTTCTTAAATGCAAATTGCTGGTTTGTATATAGAAGAAGGTGAAATGATGTGACATCTCAATAAAATAACTTTAAAAAGAGGGCAAAGGTACATGTTAGAGGACTAGAGAAAAGATGGCAACAAGAGAGAGGAAGTACACAAGAAGGATGTGAACTGCACATACTGTCGGCTCCAGTGCTCTCCTCGAAGGCAGGGTTGTCCAGGCCAGGCTCCTCAGGACAGGCGGGAAGACACGCGAAAGTCGAGCTCCGCTCGGTAGGCACTGTGCCTGTCCCCATCCCTGAACAGTCTGTCTCTGGGGACAGAGTACCCAGAGGATCTATAACAGTGGATCCACTTTCATTTTCAATCTCCGTCTGAGTTTTACTAGTTTTCCTTTTCTCTAGGGCAACTCTCTGATGAGAAGCTCCAGGACATCTATAAAGAATACCAAGTAATTTCCAGATGATTTGAAAGGAAAACAAAAGGGGGTTTGAATTAGTAGCTTATACCTCAAAACAAGAATAGCAATGGCTTCTATGCAAAAAAAAAAACCTAGAAGTATTCACAAACAATATGTAATTCTGACCCTAATCTCTACTCATACTAAATTCTTACCATTCTAGACAGCAAATTAAAAACAAAAGCTATAAATCAAAAACAAAAGGTACATATAATGATTTGCTAAGTACATCAAAGAATACTTCAGCAAAAAACCATATTCAGGTGTGTAAGTCACCAGAAGACATCTCTATAGGAGTCATGCAAGAATGTACAGCAAGAATGATTCTGAAAAAATCACATTATGTCACCCTTTTTACAGATAAAACATATCAAGCAGAGAAGTGACAATTATGTTTTCTTCCCTTAGGAGCAGTTGTCCTTATACGTTGAATAGCCATGAGGCTGCTTTACTCACTGCATGGTCAAATTATGTATTCATTCATTGATGGGTCTTATACACATGAAGTTTTACAACTTGCAGCAGGCCAAAGCAAAGGGCCAGATAATTTATGACAGACACAGCAGACAAAAATAAGAGTTATACTATTGCAATAGCAGCATTACGGTGAGTTGAAGAATAAAGTCTGAGTACACTTGGAAGACACAGGCAGAAAAAACAACGTGCTTGTTTTTATTTAAGTCATCAGAAAGAGCAGATGGAAGCTTGCTTAATAACCAGTGGAATATTTAAATAAAAGCTTTCCACAACAGACACTAGAAGTGACGTTCAGATGCCATCTTCTTATCCTTGACTGGAACAAGTGACCAACAGTGCCCAGTTTGAAAAGTAAGAGGAAGACATGGGACTGGTGTAGAGCAGCCTCCGTCCTTGGGAGGGGTAAGTGACCTCAACCAAGATGGAATGTTGCAGTCCTTCATTAAATGACAATATTTTTAAAAATCTAGCACTTCTAACAAAATGAAATACACAATTCGATTCAACTAAAAGTGAAAACTACCCCAACTATAAAGATAATACATTTTCCTGAGTGAACTAAACCTTTACATGTTCTATTTTAATATCTTGGAAAGGTTTGCTTAACATTCCTTTAATCACTTTTTCCTCACTTCTTGTTTTCTGTACTCCTTTATATTAAGGGGATTTTCCCTTTTGCGTTGTTGGGCAGCACTTCAGGAAACATAAAAGCCTGACAAATATTTCTGAAATTAGATAATGGAAAATGCTATTTTTGTCAAGTAGATTAATTAGAAGTCCATTTTCACAGTATTTTATTCTCAAAACAAAAAAAGTTGAGCCAAAAACTAGACTATTTAAAATATCAGTACTTAAAAGACAAAGATTTCATTTCCAAAAGATGTTATACACAAATATCTATATGGAAAAAAGCTAGTCTTCAATAGAAATATATAGATCAGGAACAGGAAATGAAGTATAAACCTCCTTCACCTGTCTAAATAATTGCAAGCCTATCTTATCTTTATTAAGTACATTAAAATATATTTTAAGAAGAAAAACCTAAAGATGTTAGATGTGGAAAAACAAGTAAATTTACATTCCCAATAGGTCAGCAAATTGCTAAGAAGTGTAGAAAATTGCCAGTATGAACAGGATATTAAAAATGGCATCATGTAAAAATGATCTCATCCAGCATGACAGGAGAAAGGCTGGGGTCTTTTGGTAGACCAAGATAGAACTACCAGTGAAAGAAGACTGAAAGATTTCAAACTTAACCAAGGAAGCTACAAATATCAACAAGGCAACCAAGAAGACAATTTCTTTTCTTTTTTTTTTTTGGTGGTTCCGGAGATCGAACTCAGGGCCTTGTGCTTCTAAGATAGGTACGGTACCACTTGAGCTAAACCCCCAGCCCTAGGAAGACAATTTCTAAAGAAGGAACAAATAAAACAAGGACTTAGAAGTGCCAGTTTGATTTGGCAAATAGAAGGAGCTGGTAAGTTGTATCTGAAATTTCCCCCAGAAGCCCATATGTTAGAGGTTTGTTCTTCAGACTGTGGGTCTGCTGGAGATGATGGAGACTTTAAGAGGTGAGGCCTCATGGAAGGAAGTTGGATCACTGGGCCGCGGCCCTGATAGGGATATTGAGACCTGAGACACTTCCCATGTCTTTGCTTCTCAGCCATGAAGTGAACAGGGCTCTGCCACAGGTTCCTGGCATAACATACTGTGTCAACTACAGGCCCAATGCAATGGGACAAATAATCATGGAACAATACCTCTAAAATCATGAAACAAAATACACCTTTTCTCCTTTTAACATCTTTTGTTGCAGTAATGGAAAGCTGGTTCACACAGGCCACGGTGGCCTGGACAAAAGCCCTCTCTATTGATGGGGCAAAAGTCCAGACTATAATACAAACATGTGTATCAACATAACAGGAACATTCTGCAAAATCTAAACACCAAAAATTACAAGACTTAGGAAAAAAGAGGGTTAGGAGAGCACATTCAAAATCTGAGGATGAGGGATAGGGATTGACTGATAATAGGTATTCTTTAGATTGAGTTGAAATGTTCTAAATTAGATTGTGATGATGCTTATAAAATTGTTAATATACTAAAAATTACTGAACTACTTCAAATATGTGAGTTTTACATATGTGACATATATAGTAATAACACTATTAAAAAACTATTAGGGAATGAGTAGATGAGAGCAGGCTTGGACAGAAAAAAAGTCATGACAAAGATCTCAGACATGATCCTTCAAATATTTAACACTTGGAAGTGAAAGTAAAAAACAAAACAAAATAAAAACAAACATAAACAAGCACCAAAATGCTGTACCTATGGGGTACAAATCCAGTGCCAGTTGCTGTGAAATGACCTCTACATATATCATTTCACTGTATCCTCACACTTTATTAAGTTCTTTTTATAAATGGGAAACTGAGGCTTAACGAGGCCAATATATATAACTATTTAATTGCACAGCCCAAATTTATACAAACTCCCTGGTCAGATTTCAAAAGTCTGTGTCCTTTTCTTTTCTAACAAACTGAATTCACTGAAATGGAATTTTTTTCGTAAGCCTTACAAAAACATAAATGGAACTGTTTTACAGACTTGTTCCTACAAACATAACCACAGAATATTAGAGCTAGAAGGGCTTTAGGGATCATTAAACAAACAAAATCAAAATCCTAGGCATCTTTGGAAAAGGAACACTTAGCAATAACACAAGCTGTAACTGGCACCAGAGGAGGCAACTTGGTTTACTGAAGTAGCAGACTAGTGTACAGCTATTAAAAATAATACAACGAGAAAACAGAAATGCCTGTAACAATTAATTAGATCAGGATGGGCATGTATGGAGACCATGAAAGTGCAAATGGAGCTCCGAGGCTGGCATGGCAGTGAAATCTGCCACAGGCTGAGGCTGCACTTTCTCAAAGAGAGATCTCTAGATGGAGGTGTGGTTTTTGTTTGTTTGTTTTTTTGCTTTTTGGTTTTTTTTGAGACAGGATCTCACTGTGTAGTTCAGGCTGGCCCTGAGTTCACTATGTAGCCCAGGCAAGCCTCGAACTCAATAATCCTCCTGCCTCTGCCTTCTGAGTGCTGGGATTACAGGTGTGAGCCACCACACCTGGCGGAGGTGTGTTTTTAAAATTTTATTAAAATAAAACCTAATGGCTCAAGCAGTAGCCAAAGGCCATACCGAAGGTTTTTCACTTCTTGCTAAAGGCTATGTATTCCCACTAATTTAGCCTTCTTTATGGAAAAATGTACATTTGAACTAAGATGATTTATGCGATAGCAATGTCCCTTATAACAACTGTGTATAACCTAGGACACATATGATTTAACAAAACACACTATGTTACAAAGAAAAATATTAGTGGTAGTGGTACCAGTAACACTGTAGACATAAAATGTTGTATGCTAAGCACCACATGTCAGACACTTAATGGAAATGAAAGAATATGTGGATTCTAGAGTCAAGAATGATAAAAAGTTATGGAGTAAACTACACAAAAATCAATTCATTTGATATTGGCAAAAATGGCACGTTGAAGATATCTGAACAGCCTCTCCAAAATATAAGCAATGTAAAGACAAGAAATTACCAAAACAATTTCTGAACTGTAGAAATTAGTCAAAGGGCAATCAACTAGTCAATTATATTGAATAAATTTGATAAAATTGTACAAAAAATGCAATTTTGGCCATCTTGAATATAAATAACTGGATTGGTAAATAATTTAGAAAAAGGGCTCTTTCTTAGGAAGAACACAGAGGTTTGTGGCATTTGGACATTCCCTGCTACCCAGGTAGACTGGAAAAGCAGGTACCGAAAGCCAGGAATCTCATAGCCACTACAGAAGCAGATTAAAGCACCTTCAAATTAACATGTTCAGAGATCGCTCAACATTCGACATGTCTGTTGGATCCCTGAAGACTCTCCTTGCAAGATTATCTCTACCTTACCTGACTTATAGTCACTCTAAGTCAGCATTTTCATTAGAGGCATTTGTTGGAGAAAGAAACTAACAAAAACAAAAACAGAGAGTTAAGATTGTAGCTGCCTGCCAAGAAGCATATGAAGAAATGTTCAACATCACTGGTCATTCGAGAGATGCAGATGAAAACAACACAGATTTCAACTCACTCCACAAAGAATGGCTGCTATTGCAAAATCAACCAGCAATAAATGCTGGCGAGGCTGTGGGGATAAAGGAACTTTTCTCTACTGCTGGCGGGATTGTAGACTTGTACAACCATTGTGGAGATCAGTGTGGAGATTCCTCAGAAAACTAGGATTAGAGGTCCCATTTGATCCTGCTAATCCCCTGTTGGAATATGCTCAAAGGAATTCAAAGAATCATATTGTAAAGTCATATGTACACCCATGTTCATAGCAGCTCAGTTTGTGATAGCTCAATCTTGCAAACAACCTAGATGCCCATCAACTGGAGACTGGATAAAGAAGATGTGGTTTTTTAAAATAAAATGGAGCATTACTCTGCTGTAAAGAATGACAAGTTTCATTTATTTATGTGCAAATGGATGCACCTTGAGAACACACTAATAAGTGAAATAAGTAGATCCCAGATATGTAAATACTGTATCTTTTCTTTGGTATGAGAACCTATAGATGTAAATGAGTTCTAGAATGTACGATAGATTTTGTAAAATAGGAAATATTCAAAGGGAACGTGGGGGAGCGTAATGAGGGGAAAGAATAAATATGACTCAGAAAAAGAAATAGCATGCATATAAGGGTTGGGGGGTTGTGGGTTGGTAGGGATATGGGTAAAAATGAGAATTAACTTCTGTCATATACTGGTATAAATTCCCCAGTGGTGAATATGATTGTGAACTATATATAAAACGTACCAATAAAGAATCCAATTTAAAAAAAAAAGATTGTAGCTGCCTGAGGGGGGAGGAGGCTAATCAAAAATTTAAGAAAAACTAAGGAATGAAATGTCCACAAAGGTTCACAAACGTTCAGGATTGTGTGTCCACACAGAAGACCTACAGGAAGGTCCAAGCTCTCCCTTCTGGCTGATGCTGAAGCTCTGTGAAGGCAGGTGATGAAGGCCAAGGCACAGTGCTGACAGGATGGTGTGTCCCACTGTACGCGGAGCTCCTCAGGAAGCCTGGGAGATTTACTGGTACCAGGGATTAAAGGAATCCTCTGTTCAATCATTAGCTTAGCAATGCATGAAGATTTTATAGAATTCAAAACGTCACTGAGCAAACAATAATGACAAAGCAACGATGAACACTGAAAAGAGAAAGAAGATAATTTCCAGAGTTGCAAGGTCTATAATCTAAAATCTCCAGGGCTCAATAAAAAAATTAAGAAATGGGCAAAAAAACAAGTGTGGTCCATACCCAAGAAGAAAAGTAATCAACAGACTGTCTTAAAAAAACAGTGATTGGATTTATCAGATAATAACTCAAATCAGTAATTTTGGATAAGTTTAAGATTCAAAGAAAATATGACTATGTTTCACCAAAAAGAAAATATCAGAAAAGAAATATAAGCAATAATAAGGAACTAAATAGAAATTTTAGTGTAACACGTACAGTGAATTAAAAATTCACTCAAGAAGTTCAACAACAGATTTGAACAGGAAGAAGAATGAACAAATCTGAGATAAATTAATTGAAATTACCTAGTCCTAGGAACAGAAAGAAAAATAAAAAAGAAATAGAAAAAAAACCCTCAAGGTCCTGTGAGACACTATCTTTTGTTTGCAACCTTTTCCTCACTGATTTAAAAGGCAACTACATAAAGCAGCAATAATGAATTTTTTAGAGCTTTCAGTGCTAATAAATGGCCCCACTGCAGCATGTGTGTCAAAGGTTTGGCACCACTGACATAAAGCAACAATTATAATCCTTTGTCAATGGGCATATAGTATATAAAGATATATAATTAATATAACAGGAACAGCGTGGAAAAGGAGGAAAGAATTGAAGTACATACAGTCATATGTCACTATCAATGGAGAATGAAGAATGTACCATTAAGTGGTTCTGTCATTATGGAAACATCACACAGATGCAGGTGAATCACCTGAGATGGCTTCTGGATTAATCAAGAGACATGGCAAACATGAGACAGTAGGACAGGTTGCTGATGGTATACACAGAATAGGACTTGAGTACACTTTTTCTTTAATAAGTAGTGGTATATTCTAAATTAATGATGGAAAATACCACAAGGATATAAAGTAGGAATACAGCCATTTATTATTATGTACTGTACATAATTGCATATGCTATACTTTTATGTAAGATTGGCAATGTAGCTTGGTGAAGTTTACACCAGTATCACTAAACACAGGGTAGTTATTGTGACACTATGACATTATGGCAGCTATGCCACTAGGGAATAGTAATGTTTCAGTTGTATTATACTCTTAGGAGAACACTACTATATACATATATATAGTATACACACATGTACTGCATGACTATACATGTAAAGCTTTTATATGTGATGGTAATCGTATGTGTTGACATGAGTAGGGTCTTGAGATTGACACTGTTTCTGGGTATACTGTTTCTAGATGACAGTGGCACTCAGTGGACTCAGGTCACTACACATACAGTGACCTCTCCAGTGTGTTTGTGCATCACTCAATCCACTGAGGCCTGAACAGAATAAAGGCAGGAGGAGGTGGCTCCACTTTTCCCTGCCTCAATGCTTGAAGGGGAATATCTCATCTTAAATTCTCCTACCCTAAGGGTACGATTTATATTATCAGTTCTGATTTTCAGACCTTCATATTCAAACTCAATTATATTGCTGCTTTTCCTAAGTTTCTAGCTTGGGTTAAAAAAAAAAAACACAATTCTACTATATTATATGCTGCTTATAAGAGTCATAACTCAGATTTAAAGACTAATAGCCTAACAGCCCAAAAGTAAAATGTGGAAAAATACATATCACACTAATGTAAACAGTAAGCAAAAAGTACGTGAGCACATAAGTTTCAAAAACAGATTTTAGGACAAACATTCTTTCTAGTGACAGAGAACATTTTATGATGATGAAAGAAAAGCTAAACCCATCAAGAAAATTTAACAATTACACACCCAAAAATATCAATCAACAGAGCC
Source organism: Thryonomys swinderianus (assembly GCA_004025085.1). NCBI lineage: Eukaryota > Metazoa > Chordata > Mammalia > Rodentia > Thryonomyidae > Thryonomys > Thryonomys swinderianus. The sequence continues at coordinate 17,864 of PVIC010012478.1, forward strand.
CTAAGATGTACTGACATTAAAGTGAAAAACAGACAAACAATAATGCAGGCTTCAATATTTCATTTTCAATAATGGATAGAACAGCTATACATAAGAAAAAGATAAAAAGACTTTAACAACATTATAAAACAGCCAAGCCTAACAGACATCCATCCACAGAATGTTCCACCCATGAATAGCAAACTACATGTTCTTCTGAAAAACATAAAGGACATTTACAAGGATAAATCATGTAGTAAGCCATTTTTTAAAACCTCAATAAAGTAAATTATTGAATATGCATTATATTCACCCATAACAGTTAACTAAAAATGGATCAAAGTACTAAATGTAGGAAGTAAAACTATAAAACTCTTAGGAGAAAATATAAATCTTTGTGACCTTGGATTAGTCCATGGTTTCTTAAGACAACTGCATGACTCAAGACAAAATAAACTAGATTTCATAAAAATTATAGTTGTTCATCCTTCAAAGGACACAGAAAATGAAAAGACAGCTGATGGAAAGTTAGTACAATAGAAAGAAAATCTTTAGGGGAAAGTCTTCCCTGACTCTATTTTTTGGTTCATCAGATGATTATTTTTCTCAAAAATTACAAACCTAGCCATAAAGCAGGATAGGAAATAGACAATTCACCAATAAAATTAACATTTATAATTACCATATCTTTATTTTACTTTTTCTGTATCAGGGATCAAACTGAAGATCTTGCACTTTTGAGGCAGGCATGGTGCTACTGAGGTAAATCCCTGGCCCCCATAACCCTGAAATGTTCAATTGTTAAGGGTGATTTGGGGTTGAGGGATAGAGGAAAATGGGAGTAATTTTCTATAACTGATGTTGTTTGTCAGGACTTCACAAAGTAAGAATAACTGTATGTAGCCACATACTGTATATGGTAGAACATACAGAACATTTGAAAGGCTTCATTCCCCTGTTTAAAACTGGATACTGCTTACTAATGTATAATGAAAACATGCACCTTAAAAAATATTTTACTTTTATCTATAGGAGAAAAATATCAGCTCTTAAACTCAATCAAATTTTTCAATAGAATATTATTTAAGCTGAATGTGGTGGCACATGCCTGTCACCCCTGTAGCCTCCCTCAGAGGCTGAGGCAAGATTATCACAAATTACCCTGTTTCAAAACTACAAAATAAAAATAAAAGAGACCTGGGGACATAGTTCAGTGCAAAGACCCTGAGTTCAATTGACAGGACTGGAAAGAAAAAAAAAATGTTACCCAAATTAGGCAGGCAATTTCACATTTGCTGCTAATATGCCATTTCTACCAGTAACTAAGAGATTGCAACCTCTAAAAATTCAAAGACAAACACATGTGATAGCGATGTATATTGAAGCTGAGATTCTATAACTTTCAATGAAATTTACAGATAAAACAGTGCTCATGCTCTATGCTTCACATCATCATTCCTTTACGAGTTTATGTTGGTTTAATATTTGATTGCAATTGTTTTTTAACCTCCTCTCATCACAAGGCAAAGTCGATGTTCCCTGGCTGGGTGGGTTTATTTCTATTTCCAACCAAGTAGCCATGGCACAAGAGATGCTGTGTGACTTTAAGATATATCATACCAGGTCTTGCAGCTTCTCTCTTGCTCACGGGAACACTGAATCATCATGCAAGAACTTTAAACATTTTGAGGCTGCTGTGATGGAAAGGCCACCTGTATGGTCCTCTGACAAGTACTGGCTTTCAGTCACCCCAAGGAGCCAGACATATGCATGAATAAGCCATCTGGGAAGGAGGTGCTCTAGTGCTGTGGTCCCTGATGGCAGCAATTCAGAGCAGCAGTCCAGATACATAGTGGAGACAGGCCATCTCTGCTGTGCTACATGAACTTCTGACTCATAGGATTCACGAACAGAATCAAAGGCATGTTGTTTTATGTAACTGTCTGAAGCAGCCAATTTCTTAGCAATGAGTAACTGGACTGTAAATTAACAACTGAACTGACAAGCATTACATGAGTGTCAACTTTGGGCAAGTGAATGTAAAGAGTGGCTTCCAGTCACATTTGCTGCTAAGGACCTGACATTGGCCTTAAAGGATTTACAATCTGCTAGTCAATTCTAATTTGCTACCACCTTGCCAAGATTATTTACCAGTTTTTTTTTTTTTTTTTTTGAGACAGGGTCTCGCTTTGTAGTTCAGGCTGGCCCTGAGCTCACTATGTAGACCAGGCAAACCTTGAACTCGGCAATCCTCCTATCTCTGCCTCCCGAGTGCTGGGATTACAGGCATGAACCACCACACCCAGCAAGAGTTGTTTTTTTTTTTTTAATCTATCATTTTTTGACTGTATAAGATAGCACTGAGTTGATGTACTTAACTTTTCCCTATTTTTAAGTAATTATTTTAACACCAATTTATCAAACTATGCACAATGTTGCAGTGAGCATTTTCATATACAATTTTCCCATCTTTTGAATTATTTCCTTAGAACAATGATGATGAACCTTTCAGAGCTTTAAAAGACAACAAATTGCCATAGCTTCATCACCACTGCTTTACAATAATAAACTAATAAAAAGGATATTTACATGTACAGTTTTTAAAACAAACTGCCCAACTCCCTTTAAAAAGTCTATCATTACAGTTATCACCTACTTAAATTTAATACTATGGAAACAAAAATATTAAGGGTATAAAATAGTGTTCTCTTGGCCAAGTGCCGGCCTTTATTTCCAGCCTTTGGGAAGCTGAGACAGGTTTGCTAATTGAGACTCCAACTAAGTGAGATCCTGGTAAAAATAAAAAGGGATGTAGATCAGTGTAAGGGCCCTGGGCTTCATCTCTAGTACTACAATTGACCACAATCAACCAATCAATCTATGGTACGTTATCACTACACTTTGTGATAAACCATAATATTAAATACTGTTCCACGCAATGTATTTATTTCATCTTTTCTGCATTCAATTTCTCTTTTTATTTGTCGGTGTGTCTTATAATCAAGTTATAAGTTATTGTTCATTTGAGAAACCTTTTTATAAAAATCTAACTACTCCTCTTTCTTCCAAATTTTTTACCTGTTTTTAAGATGTGCCTCCAAATCACAGCGTTGCATCACATCTTGGCACACTGAAGAAAATGGACATAAAACTAATAATTTGTCTAGAAGTTTATGAACTAGAATGCTAGACTTCTTACACAACTTGAAGTGAAGTCTTTTCCGGTCCAATGGACAGAAATCTTTTTCTTGTAAAAAGTTTCGGAGGCACTTGTAGCAGAATGTGTGTCCACAGGGTGTGTCCAGCGGCTGCAACAGGGGCTGAAGGCAAATGTGGCAGACGAGGTCATCATCCACCTCATCCTGGTAATTGTACAAGTGGTTTTCTCTGGTCCAGTGCTGCTGGCCACACTCAAAGCACAAGGGGTTGAGGGAAGAGGAAGAGGAAGTATGTTCCACAGATAACATCTCATCACTTGTCGTTCCCATTCTGGCTTTAAAGATACAGTTTCTATATCCTCATATGTTAAGAGTTTAGTTTCCTTTAATAGCCAGGATGTATATGACTACCGCCAAGGTCCTTTTTTCTAGATAAACACAACAAAACAAAATTAGTATCTTATCAAGAGAAGTTAAAGTGTCAACATATTCATTCTAGTTAAATTTTTAGGTAAAAAATTAAAGTTTAGATCAGAAAATCATAAAAACAGATATTTACTAGATAAGACAATTCTCACATGTACAAATAGTGCGATTTATGGTATATTATGCAACATATTTGGATTTGTCATCCCAGTCATGCTGAATGATCTTATACATTTATACTATACCAAAGACAATGTCTTTAAAATATGCCCTCAAAGGGCCAGAGGGTTAGCTCAGTGGTTCCGGCGCCTGCCTCGCAAGCGCAAGGACCTGAGTTCGATCCCCGGTAACCACATATAATGCTGGGCGTGGAGACACGCCCACCAACAATCAACGCTGCATACCACAATGCCGGACATGGTGGCTCACGCCTGTAATCCCAGCACTCGGGAGGCAGAGACAGGAGGATTGCTGAGTTCGCCGGCGGCTTGCCTGGGCACCACAGTGAGCTCAGGGCCAGCCTGAACTACAACGCGAGACCCTGTCTCAAAAAGCAAAAAAAAAAAAAAAAAAAATGTCCTCAAAGATAACTCAGTTTAATAAAAATGAACTTGGCTGTGTACTATGAAGAAAAGATTTCAAAATGTGTGTATGATTTCAATAGTCTCTTTCTATAAAAAAAGTTACAGGAACATATATCTGCATATTATATAAAATAACATCTGTTTGAATTCCATAAGAATAATACTATTTCATTCCATTAAAAGAAAAGAAAAAAGGGCCGGAGATTTAGCTCAGTGGTTCTGGCGCCTGTCTTGCAAGCACAAGGTCCTGAGTTCCATCCCGGTAACCACATACAATGCTGGGCGTGCTGGCTCACGCCCACCAGCAATCAATACCACATACCACAGTGCCGGGCGTGGTGGCTCATGCCTGTAATCCCAGCACTCGGGAGGGAGAGGCAGGAGGATTGCTGAGTTTGAGACTTGCATGGGCTACATAGTGAGCTCAGAGCCAGCCTGAACTACAAAGCAAGACCCTGTCTCAAAAAAAAAAAAAAAAAGAAAAGAAAAGAAAAGAAAAGAAAAGAAAAAAACTGTTGTATGCTGTAAACTTTAATTCCATCCTCCCTTATTCCGTACTTTCACTTGGTCTTGCTGACTCAGGGGCTGTGTGCATGTATGTGTGTGTGTGTCTTCACCAACACAGGACTCTTCACATTCTTTCCGGTTTAGTGTGAGCCTTGCGGGAAATCTGCTCCTCTAGGGCTTCCTCCCTGGGGTTGAAGCACAGGGGTGTTTGGTGTGGGGGGTGTGAAGTGTTAAAAAAAACTCAACTCTAAAGTCAGTTAATTTATTCCTTCTGTGAATGTTTACAGAGCCTCCAGGAAATGATGGGGAGGAACAGTTAAGAAAACCTGCTGTTAAAATTCCATGTAATGAGTAAGCTAAGAGAGTTACTTACAGGATTTATGTGAATGTGGGAAAAATGACAAGAACTGGCATTTAGCTCTCATAGGCTTTGTGGCCAGGAATACTTTCGAAAGGGGGAAAAATGGACTTGTGAGTTGCGAGAAGCATTAGCTATGGAGAAAAAAATGGACCAGGGCAGCTCAGGCAAGAGAAGTACATCACCTACTTTTTCATAAGTTCCAGGGCTGGAGGTTGCACAGTACATTTAGGAGTCCTGAGCAGATAAAACATCTTAAACAAAGAATGCATGCTAGGTGCAGGGAAGCTCTGCAGCTTAGGTCCCTGCCCAAGAAAGGAAGAGCACGTTATCATGTTGATTCTGCTAGTATCTATATTTCAATAATAACATTTTCCTTCAATCCCACCTCTGTATTTTCTGTATTTATGATAAAAACAAAGTTAAGATTTTAAAAATTTAAACAAGAATGGCTGTGAATTAGAGGCTGGAATAGGATGCAGGTGGGACAACTTGACCTACTCTTAAATAAACTTTTTAAATAAAATTACCTATAGTAAAAAAAAACAATAGCAGCTGGGATCTATGCTCCCAGTTGATTTATCACTATCAACATGACCAGAAGAAATATTTCTAGTATTTGGTAAACTCTGGGGATTATTCGTCTTTCTGAACATACTCTTTTAAAATGTTAGTGCAAAGAGAGAAAAAGTCACGTATCCCAGGCAGACATATTGTTTTAAACTATGTATTTAATGCACTCACTCCACTGACTCATTTCCCAATCAATTAGCAGACACTTCACATATTTTTTCTCTGTATTTATTCTATTTTTTCTTTTCCTTAAGTAAATATACTGCATTTGTAGTCTCCTGCATTGATTAAGAAGCACTTACCTTAAAACTATTAAATTTTAGATATTTTCTAAATCTCTTAACAGTTCTTTTCCATTTTATTACAAAATTATTTCATAAGGAAAATCAATATGTTTTCATTTAAAATACCAACTACCTATTTCACAGTGTCTATTATACATTTTGGTCCTTACTTACATTTTTAGCTTTTCACATTAGAGGAATAGTTAATAATAAATAAATAAAATACCAGCTAAAACTGCATTGTTTCCATCCCCAAAATACCTCCAGGTTACCATGAAACAAACATTAAATGAAAAGTAAACAACATAAAATAGCACACACCCTAATCTGAGGAGCCAAATCACATCTCGGCTGCTCACTATGACTTTACTAAATTCCTTTGTGTCTGTTTCCATCCTAAATGGAAAATGGGATAATAGCAGTATTTATTTCAAAGGTTAAGTGTAAAGAATAAACAAGTACAGGGCTGGACATTTAGCTCAGTGGTTCTGCCTCCTGCCTAGCAAGCATAAGGTCCCTGGTTCTATTTCAGGCAACCACATACAATAGTGGGCGTGGTGGCTCACTACCACCAGCAATCAGTACCACATACCACAAATGCTGGGTTTGGTGGCTCACACCTATAATCCCAGCACTTGGGAGGCAGAGGCAGGAGGACTGCTGAGTTTGAGGCTTGCCTGGACTCCACAGTGAGCTCAGGGCCAGCCTGAAGTACAAGGCGAGACCCTGCCTTGAAAAAAAAAAAAAAATTAAAACTTAAAAAAATAAACAAGTGCATGGGCTGGAGATTTGGCTCAGTGGTTCCGGCACCTGCCTCGCAAGCGCAAGGTCCTGAGTTCGATCTCCGGTAACCACATACAATGCTGGGTGTGGTGACTCATGCCCACCAGCAATCAATACCACATACTACAGTGCCAGGCGTGGTGGCTCATGCCTGTAATCCCAGCACTCGGGAGGCAGAGACAGGAGGATTGCTGAGTTCCAGGCTTGCCTGGCTACAGAGTGAGCTCAGGGTCAGCCTGAACTACAACGCAAGACCCTGTCTCAAAAACAAAAACAAAATAATAAACAAGTGCATATGTATATATATGTTGCTTGTAACAGTACGTAAGACATCACAGATACAATATAAATGCTGGTTATTACTAAAGATAATGATCATAAGCCTGAATAATCCAATATCACGCAATGAGACTGAAGAAGTAATTAAAAAAAACCTATGAATTAAGAAAAGTCCATATACTGATAGATTCACTGCTGAAATCTGTATGAATTTTATGGAAGATCGAACAGCAATACTAGTCAAACTCTTTAATGAATCAAAATGCAAGGTGCAGGGCCAGAGGGTTAGCTCAGTGGTTCCAGTGCCTGCCTCACAAGTGCAAGGTCCTGAGTTCGATCCCCGGTAACCATATATAATGCTGGGCGTGGTGGCTCACGCCTGTAATCCCAGCACTCGGGAGGCAGAGACAGGAGGATTGCTGAGTTCGCGGCGGCTTGCCTGGGCACCATAGTGAGCTCAGTGCCAGCCTGAACTACAAAGTGAGACCCTGTCTCAAAAAAAAAAAAAAAAAAATGCAAGGTGCAGTCCAAAAGTCACACCAGGAAGCAACCCATTACGCTGATTTCAAAACCAAAAAGATAACTACAGACCTATCTCCTCAATGAACATAAACACTGCAAAAATCTTTAACACGATACTGGTAAATAGAATAGTATGAATGATCAAAAAGAGTATACATCATGATCAAGCAGAATTCAACCTGGGGAAATAGGAATGATTCAATAAAAATATCACATAAACACAAGCAAGGACAATAATCACAGAATCATTTCAATTGATTGAGAAAAAGCCTTTGACAAAATCTAACATCCTTTCATAATAAAAACCTTGAAGAAAATAGGTACAGGAGGACCTCATCTTGATCTGATAAAAGCCATTTATGACAAGCCAATGACCAGCATCATATTAAATGGAGAGAAGCTGAAAGTTTTCTCCCTGAAATCAGAAACAAGACCGGCTTGTCTACTATCACTACACTGGTTCATATAGTTCTTGAGACACTAAGCCAGAGCAATTAGGCAATAGAAAGAAATAAAAGGAGTACCTATAGAGAAGAAAGAAAGCAAATTATTATTTTCAGATGATGTGATTCCTTACACAGAAGATTGAAAGTTTTCAAAACCAACTCCCACAATTAATATCTGAATTCAGCAGCATAGCAGGATACAAAATCAACATACAAAAATCAATAGTGTTCCTGTGTACCAGTAATAAACTTGCCTAGAAAGAAATTCTTTTCACGATAGCATTAAGAAAAATTAAATACTTAGGAGTTAATCTAACTAAGGAAGTGGAAGACCTCTATGACAGGAGAAAATCAACTGGGAAAATTAACTGCACAATTGGGACTATGACTGGGCGAGCTTTTCTGCCTAAGACCAGCTAGGACATATGTGGACCTGAAAATTTGACCTTTATCTTTGTCTCTGGGAACAACAAAGACCCAAATGGTGCTGTGATGCTCCAGGGAAGAACTACACTAAGATCTTCACCTATGTAATTCCTTATGGTTCTGATGTACCGAACATGCTGCCCTCTGAGTGACCTGTTACATATGCTCCTTCTGATATACTGAAATTACTGCCCTCTAAGTGACACGTAACACTGCTGGCTCCAGAAGTACCGAATAAAAGGTGTGGCAAGCTTGGGTTTGCTGTCTTTGCTGCCCAGAGTAGCACGGATAAGGTCCAAGCTCAGTTTCTTCTCTAAGTCTCATTTCTGCCTAATTTTTAATTATTTCACTGTGCGCCGCTGGACTCATAGAAGACTAGAACTTAACTGAAAAGGCTCTACTTACATTTCTTTCCCCTGTTCCCTATACCTCTACAATAAAAACTACAGTTCTCTGGAAAAGATCAAAGAGTACATCAGAAAATGGAAATACATCACTTATTCCTGAGTAGCAGAACCAATACAGTCCAAAGGACCACTCTTTCAAGACTATTCTACAGATTTAACATAATCCCAATCAAAATATCAAGAGCATTCCTCACACAATTACCTCGAATATAGAGTTCTAAAATTTACACCAGAAGAGATCTAGAATAGCAAAAGAAAACCTGGGTGGCATCATAATCTCAGACTTCAAGATACACTACAAAAACCACAGTAATAGAAATAGTATGGTACTGGCAAAACGCAGACATGTGGAACAGAACACAGAATGCAGAAAAAAACTCCATGCACATTCACCTACCTGATCTCTGACCAGGACCTATAACTTAGACTATAGGAAAGATAGCCTCTTTAGCAAACACTGCTGAGGAAACTGGCTGTGCACATGCGGAAGACTGAATTTAGACTCATATCTCTCACCATACACTAAACTAAAATTAAATGGATCAAAGATCTTAATATTAAAACAGAAACTCTTTAATCTGCTGGAATATAAAATGGGTAAAACTCCTGAAGTCAACAGGTATAGGCAAAGATTTTTCTGAACAGAACCTCAATTATGCAAGAAATAGCACCAAGAATCAATAAATGGGATCATATCAAATTAAAAATCTTCTGCATAGCAGAGGGAACAACCAACAGAGTGAAGCAACAATATATAGAATGGGAAAAGAATTTGTCAACTCTTCTTTGGAGAGAGGGGTAACATCCTAAATATATAAAAAACTCAAAAATATTAGGCTATCCAAAATGAAAGACCCCATCGAAACATGGGTAACTGAAATAAACAGATGCATCTCAGAAGAAGCACAAATGGCCCATAAATACATGAAAAAAATGTTCAACATCTCTGTCCATTAGAGAAAAGCATAATTAAAGCATTACTGAGATTCCATCCTTCTCAAAATGAATGGCTATCAACAAATACTAGCAAACCTGCAGGATGGGTTTTGGGGGAGGGGGGTTGGTCCTCCTACACTGATGGCAGGAATGTAAACTAGACCAACCACTCTGGAAAATCAGTGTACAGACTTCTCATTTGACCCAACCATTCCCCTTCTAGGCAACTTTCTGAAAGAGGCAAAGACATATTCCAGTGATACAAGAATATCCCTGCTTATAGTATCACAATTCACAATAGCTAAGTCTTGGAAGTAGCCTAAAGAAAATGTGGTCATAACATATAATGGAATCATACTCTACCATAAAGAAGCATGAGTCATTTGGAAAAAATGGGTATACTTTAAGACTATAATGCTAAGTGAAATAAGTCAGACACACAGGCTAAATATCATATGGTTTCTTTTATACAAGAAGTTCAAATTATAAAGAGCGGAATAAAAGATAAATAGTAGAGAATAAAGATAAATAATAGATATTTTGCATATGGGATGGGAAACGGAGCAGGGAAAGGAGAGGATGAAAGAGGATTTAAAAAAGAGCAATTCAACTCCTCAGAGAATATGGTCATTATGTATAACATGTACTAATAAAAGATAAAAACAAAGCAAAAATTAAAAGGAAACGAAAGTTATGATAGATTTTATGATATATCTCAAAGCCAAACAATGTACAACTAGTAAAGAGGAAGAAATATCCAATACTTTCTTGCTTCAAAATAACAAAACAGTAAATTAACTGACTATAGGGAAGAAGAGAACATGTTCGTGTTTTATGTAATTTTGATTTCAGATATCTTTAATGTCTATACGCATAGCTTAAAATACTAAAATACAAGTAAATGAGTCTCAAACATTTTTCAAAATATAGAGATAAAATGTAGCATAATATGTATTTTTACAAAGTACATATCTGTTTAGCAATAGTACAGGAACAGTAAAGAAAAAGAAACTATTGGTTAACATTATTGTAAGTCATCTTAAATAATATATTGGAAAATAGCCATAGCAAAAGAAAAGGACTTATAAGACAATGTTTACCACTTAACTACAGTTATAAGCAATGTACCTGTTCTTCCAGGTTTATGGAACATGTATATCCTAGAACATTACAAAGATTTCAAAAAACCTGTAATTTTTCACCCATAATGTATGTATTTCAATACCACATTCATCATTTCTCTGGATGTTACTTCTGACTCAACTTTAGAGTTTTCACTATTTCCATTTTAAGAGATTCTGGGAAGAAGACAGTGAGTTAAGGAATACCATCCGAGTACAGGTAGCTTGGCACTATCTTTAGTTCCTGTGGCTCATCAGCACCAGGCATCTAAGAATTCCCTCTTCTCTCCATCTTCTAAAACTCCTCCTCACTCCTTCCATCAATCAATGTCCTGGTTATGCTATTGTGCTAATAATAATTTTGTAAGTTGGTGCCATTAGTGGAAAAAGGGGAAAGTAAACATGCGACGTTTGCTATTTGTTATAACTGTTCATACATACATGCACCTATAATTATCTAAATAAAAAGCTGAGTTAAAAAAATTATTAAAATTCCAAATGGCTTTGTTTATATCTGTCCATATGTATGATACCAATAGCTAAAATGTTCAAATATTCATTTATTAATAAAACAAAAATTCATTAAGTTTCACTTTATGAAGAGAAGTTTACTGGCTTCAAAATGAAAAATACAGTGAGAAAAGAGGTACTATCTTACATTTGTATCATCTTAGTCACTTTTCTGGTTGTTAGGACAAAATACTCACCACCTACAACTAAAGGAAGGAAAAGTTTATTTTGGTTAGCTTTCCTGTCCATAGGTGCAGGACAGCATGGCAGAGGGGCATGCCAAAGAAGGCTGCTCACAGCATGGAAAACAGGAAGGAAAGAGTGAGAAAGGAGCCCGTGAGAGGAGATAAACCCTACCAAGTTAGCCTTCTCTGACCAGCCTCTTCCCATCAGACTCCACCTGTTGACAGCAAGTCAGCTATAGTGTCCTTAATTCAATTGCCTTTCAAAGGCCCTGCCTATGACCATATGAGGCTTTAGGAAGACTCTAGATATAAACAAAATATGTGTAAATTTGGAATCATACATCCGTTTGTTTTCCAATCTGACGTGAGATCATATGCAAAGTCTGGAAAATTCTACCAAACTCTTGCAAGAGCATGCATGACAAAGGTACTGTGAAAACAATTTTGACTTTAAGGACTCAAGAAAAGAGTAGGATGAGAAAGGGTTCTGACAGTCCTCTTTCCACAAGAAGGACCAGTCAACAACCAACAATTCTTTCAAAATAAAGAAAAACTGAAAATGGAAAAATGTTGGGATGAATAAGCTTGGCTCTTAAATGTTCCCCAAAGGTTTATTTTTTAAAGGCTTGGTCCCCAGAGCATGCTATTGGGAAGCTGTGGAACCTTTAAGAAGAGGGAGTTCATGGGACCCCAGTCACTTCCTTTATCTCTTTTGCTTTCTGGGGACAAGATACAATCATGCCATGATGCACCACCTTGCCCAAAGCCAACAGGGCCAACCAATGAAGGACTAGAACTTTAAATTTGCAAGCTTAAAATAAATCTTTTGTCTTTATAAGATTTATTTATTCAAGTATATAGCAAGCAAAACAAAACAAAAAAAATTCAATAAAAAACCTGACATGGTGCTGTGGTAGTCTTTCTTTCTTGGAAAGACTCCCCCAGGATCCACTCAGAGCCTCATCCTACTAGAAGAAGCATATCTACATATTTAGATGTATAAAAATATTATCATATCTTATGAGATCTTTACATAAATTCTAACCTGAAACTAGTTAACATTCACTTCCTAACTTGCAGCTTTAGGAAACTGTCAAATATAAATTTTAACAAAACTCCACATTTATAACTTTCTCATATGTTTACAAAAACTAAGCTCAGTACACTTACCTATATGTTTCCTATCCCCTTTCAGCAATATTGGAAAAATCATTTTAGAGTTAAACATTCTTAAGGTGCTTTTTATATTTAGATGAAGCCCTATGCATTAATCTAGAAATTTGTAAGCTAAGCAAAAAATTCCCAAAGCTATGAAACTGGGGTCCAGAACTCTATGCCAGCTGGGCAACTAGGTCACTACACAATTCATTCTTTCATTCATCACATGTTTATCAAATGTCTGTGGTGTGCTATACTCTATTACAGATATTCTGGTGTTATGCTTTCTTGTCTATAAATAATCAGCTATGCTTAAATAGTAATTGTTCATGCTCAGAGACACAAACAGGAGTTTAAATTTAGTTCTAGAATGGTTACAATTCATTTCTACAGATAAAATTACTTATCTTTTAGTTCTGAGTTCTCACTTTTGATATCTTTAATCTCTTAAATACGCTATTTTTTTTAAAAAGTCAAACTGGACTAGTAGACAGTTTACAAGTTTCAAATGTCCATGAACCTTTAGTTCTAATTTAAAATCTCTGAGCTATAGTGAAATATTTTTAATGCAAAAGGATAAAGGCAAAAGCATACTGAGTTACCCAATCCCTGTGCCATAATAGTTGTGCTGAAGTTATACTTAGAAATTACATTGTTACTATAGAATATTTAAAACATTTAATTTACACAACTATCTTTGATCTAAATCCAGAAAAATACTAAATGTATGCAAAGTTTTTCTACACAGCTGAATACATAAATATATTTCCCCACTCACAAAAGACTTCTGTGCACAGAACCTTATTCCAGGACAGACTCCACCACACCTATAGCGCATGGTCCTTCCCGAGGGCACTCCTCCCTACCAGCTAAGTGGGGCGATGCCACATATTACAAGTGTCATATGATATGGAAAAGACAAGAGGTGAGCTGGGTGTGGCCATACATGCCTGTAATCCTCAGATCAGGAGGCTGACGCAGGAAGGTCAAAAGTTTAAGCCCACTTTGGACATCCTGGTTAGAAACAAACACAAAATAAAAAATAAAAAATTGCTGGGGATATAACTCAGTTTGAAGGGCTTGGTTTAATCTCAGTACAACAAAAAATTTGAGAGTTGGAGAGTAAAGGGAACTATAGTGTTCACTAGTTGGGTTTTGTTGCTGTTAATATTTATTTGCTGGATGCATAGGCAATTTAACATTTAAAGGCAAGGATTTGAGTTTTAATTAATCTACTTTATTTTAACAGATAAAATCTTTCTGACATTTGACTCCTTCCACAGTAAATCCTACAAAACATTTGTTTTCAAGTGACAGGTAAATTCTTATTTTGATGGACTTTTCAATCTTTAACTCCTATAACTTTGAATCACAATAATCCAAAGGAGTAAAGATCATTAAAAGAGCATAGACTGAGTTAGAGAACTGGGTTCAACATTTAGCTGTTGCAGTCATTCACAACAATGTGACATAGTGATATGGTACATACCACTGAAATATCTGTAAATCTCAATTTCCTCCTGTGAGAACAGAAATGGCAGCTTGCTATGATATAGGATTACTGTGAAATAAAAACAAAAAGTCACATTGCCAGAAAAACCTTTTATAAATCACAAGGCATTGTAATATGAATTTGTCACTAAATGAATGATGGCAGAGGATGGTGTCTGGATTTTTAAGGAGCGCAAGTCTTTCCACTACACTGATGAGCAGGACCAAAATGCAATTCTCAGTCCTGCAACTAATCTCCTAGACCACAGCTGTTACTTCACGTTTTTATCTATAAGGAGGTGAGTCAAAGAAGAGAAATTCCAAAGTTTCTTATAGAGCCCAACTTCACAATTCTAGAAATGTGGTTTGACCACACATGCCCTCTGCTTTGGCCTAAAACTGAATAAGTATTTTTCTTTACTGCTAGCTATTATTATGTTTATTATTAAAATGATCCAAATCCAAAACTTATTGGGAGGCTTTCTGTATTTCTTTTCTGTTTTTGTTAGCACTGTACAGGACATTCTAAATGTGCATCCTGACTTGAAAATGTCTATTTTCACAGACAAGTGTACATGGGCCAGGGAGTAGTACAACATACATAACTGAATAGTTATATTTTCATTATGGTGCTGCGATATCAGATACAGCGATTCTCTGGTTGTCGAACAAGTCCAAGTGCAAACTGTCTGCTACTCAAACAGCAAAGTTTAAAAACAATTGGCTTGATGTTACTAACTTTGCTCCACAGTTGAAATGAAAATCCCAGAGTGAGTCATGAGATTGAGTCACATGCTGTTTCACTATGGACACAAAGGGGTGATGGTACAGTGTAAGTGCCGCGATCAGACAACACAGAGTACTTGTGTTAGTGTGTTACAACATTCGTACCAATTAAGATTCAAATCTTTTTTTTTTTTTTTTTTTTTTTTTTGCTTTTTTAGAGACAGGGTCTCGCTTTGTAGTTCAGGCTGGCCCTGAGCTCACTATGGTGCCCAGGCAAGCCGCCGCGAACTCAGCAATCCTCCTGTCTCTGCCACCCGAGTGCTGGGATTACAGGCGTGAGCCACCACGCCCAGCATTATATGTGGTAACCGGGGATCGAACTCAGGTCCTTGCACTTGCGAGGCAGGCGCCAGAACCACTGAGCTAACCCTCCGGCCCTAAGATTCAAATCTTAAAAAAAAAGTTCACTGTGGGGTTTTTTTATGCTTTATTTGTATAAAATACCATAACCATGGCTCCCAAGAAAGTGATACCAGAAGTAAAGAGGAGAACTATGACAACGAGGATACAGTTCAAGAAAGAAATCAGTGGAAAATTTGTTCAAGTCTTGGAAAAAGGAATTCATAACTGTAATTTTGCGGCCTCAGAACCAATTATTTGGTTTTCCATTATTTCTTATGGGAAAAATATGTTCAGTTCTCAAACTTTTCAGTGTTTGAATAAGAATTTGAATGAATTAACTCTGACAACTGAGATATGACTGTATTATAATGTTATAAAACAAAAATAGTTTCCTCTCTGAGTTCCCAAATTAGGTGCTACTTAGGAGATGCTGCTCCATCTGAAACACTAGTGATTGGTTTGTTTCTTAAAAGGCAAGTACAAAAGGGCTGGGGATTTAGCTCAAGTGGTACTGCGCCAAACTCAGACACAAGGGCCTGAGTTTGATCCCCAAGACCGCAAAAAAAAAAGGCAAATACAAGAAATTGTTGGAAACATAAGTAGATGGCTTTTAATAGTATGTATATCTTGCTCAAGTCAGTCTTTTCATAAAAAATATCTAAAACTACACAACTTTTCCCCACTAAACGGAAAGGAATCAGCAAGACACTACTATTCTGTGACCAAACCTACACAGTAAAGTAAATGGAGTGGAACTAAACCATAGTGATGGGTTTTATGGTGGTGGTATTGCTAAAAATCAAAGTTCCCAGGCTTCATTACCTTAACTACCGGCAACATGTAAGAAATTTAAATGCTGCAGCTTCCAAAGCAGATTAGGAACATCAATAATTAGAAGAACAGACTTGGGCTGGAGATTTAGCTCAGTGGTTCCACCATCTGCCTACTAAGCGCAAGGTCCCTGGTTCAATAACCACATAGGACAATACTGGGCATGGTGACTCATACCCACCAACAATCAGTACCAAATACAATGCTGGATGTGTGGCTCACGCCTGTAATCCCAACTTGGGAGGCAGGAGCAGGATTGCTGAGTTCGAGGCTTGCCTGGGCTCCATAGTGAGCTTAGGGCCACCTGAATTACAAAGTGAGACCCTGTTTCACACACAGAAACAAAAACAAAACAAACCAGATTTGTTAGAGTTATAACTTAAAAGTATGTAAAAGTGATCAGATAAAAATTACTTTGGGTCAGACCTCAAAAGAACCATCATGGAGTAAAGCAGATGTTTGTTGTCCAGTCTAAATATACATCTTATAGCCCTGGACAAAATAACCATGAAATGATTCCTACATGCCAGGAGAAGGCCTTGTAACTTATCAAAGTGAGTTAAGTTATAGTTCTAATACTGAGAAAAAAAGGAAATCTTCACCATAGTGTAATCCATCATTCAGACTTGGATATATTGCAAATAAAATATAAATGACTGTTACATGATTGGAAGTAAAAATATTTTACTATCAGTCAAGAAATATGAAGTCTCTACTGTAGGAAGGCTTTAGGATGATCAACAATGCATCTCCAATTATATTAACTTCCCAACTTTCAGAAACAAAATCCTAGATTTTTTATGTTGTTAGTCTCTAAATAACTATGACATGCTATCTTCTGACATTTCAACTAGGGAATGATCAAAAACATAATATATTCAAATGCAAACTATTCTAATATTCAAGCCTGACCTTCATCTTCTATCCACCCATCCATCCATCCACTCATCCATCCATCTGTCCTTTCCTACCAGAGTGATCAAGAGTCTTGTACGAACTAGACACTACTGTTCTAGTGCTAGGAGTTCAGCACTAAGAAAAAGAAAAATCCCTGCCCCTGTGAAGTTTTTATTTGGGTAGGAGGGGAAGAACAGATATTGTACAAGAAAAATAAATATGTTGTATTTTAGATGCTAAAAAGCATCAGAAAGCAAAAAGAAAGCCAGGCAGGAGATAAGTGTATTAGAAGTTCAGTTACTTTAAATAGGGAGTTCAAATACTCACTGAGAAGTTGATATTTAAATTAAAATAAAAAAGAAGTAAATAGAGAACTGTAAAGAGTACCTGGGGGTAGGAATGCTTCCCAAGCAAATGACATAATCTGTAGAAAGGCCTGAAGATGAACTTGTACCTGGAGTGTTCAAACAGTATGGTGACTACTGTGGACAAAAAAAGCAAAACAGAAAGAATAGTTAACTGAAGCTAACTAAAGGATAAAGCAATTAGAGGCCTATTAAAATATTCTGCACAAGAGATGAGGTAGATTTGACCATAATGGGCAAAATGGAAGTACTAAAAAAATGATTGAATTTTAGGTCTAACTTGTGGGTAAAACTGATATAATTTGCTGACAAAAATAACATTCTGAGCTGATGACAGGAAAAGTCAAGAATGATTTCAGGATTTTTGTTCTAAACAACAGAAAAGACAGAAGAGAGAATTGGGAAGGAGGAATTCAAGATGGACAGTTCTTTGAAGAGGTGAAGCTAAATGGGAAAGAGGTAAATCTTATATTCTGGGACGAGTAGAGATGATGGGACAAACAAAACATTTTCACCCCTTTCATACAAGCTTACTATTTAAGCTTGTATATATTCTCAAGGTCCTTCTTGTATCAGACCTCTCCTTCTCCTGTTTATAGGCTAATTTGCTTCTCCCATCTTCTCTGTCTCCCTGGGTTCAACAGTCCATCACTTTGACAACCATTATAACTTACCTTTTTTCAATATTTCTCTTACCTGGCACTTAAAAAGGTTGATCTCCCAAAAACTTTAAAATAAAAAAAAAAGAAAACCACTCTTCTACATTATTGAATCTGTGTTCATCCTCCTGTATATTTCACCCCTAAATTACTTACAGTAGTATAAAGACAACACAGAAGGTGGACTATTGTTCCCTCTAATTGACCTTGACCCCTTTCCTCATGACATTTCAACACTTCTTAGTAACTCATAACCAGAACCAGAGAATCCTTTCTTTCTCACTTATTTGTCCTACCAGTTTCTCTAGGATTCTTTCATATTAGGTGCTTTCCTATCTCCACAAACAGAAGACACTAGGCATTTTTCTCTAATGCTTCATTATTACCCACATT
Organism: Thryonomys swinderianus; assembly: GCA_004025085.1. Classification (NCBI taxonomy): domain Eukaryota; kingdom Metazoa; phylum Chordata; class Mammalia; order Rodentia; family Thryonomyidae; genus Thryonomys; species Thryonomys swinderianus. Next base: position 36,270 of record PVIC010012478.1, read on the forward strand.
TTCACTAAAAGCACTACAATTTGTCTACTTTCAAAATTTTCTGCCATCACTTTTTTTTTTTTGAGACAGGGTCTCGCTTTGTAGTTCAGGCTGGCCCTGAGCTCACTATGTAGCCCAGGCAAGCCTCAAACTCAGCCATCCTCCTGCCTCTGCCTCCCAAGTGCTGGGATTACAGGCATGAGCCACCACGCCCGGCACTGTGGTATGTGGTATTGATTGCTGGTAGGCGTGAGTCACCATGCCCAGCATTGTATGTGGCACTGGGATCGAACTCAGGACCTTGCGCTTGCAAGGCAGGCACCGGAACCACTGAACTAAATCTCCGGCCCCATCACTTCTTTTTAATATTTTTCAATTGTTACTCCTCCCTGCTCCTCATATAACATATTGCTGTTAATGTGCTATAGGCAGGGGATTCAGATAAACTTACTAGCAACCATATGTCTTAAAATGATCCAATAGAAGAAAAACATAGTTATTGTTTTGAAAAGTCTTTTCCAACAGTGTAACAGAATTTTAGAACTCAGAGAAGCTTCTTTCAGAGAAAGAAGCAAATGTGCTAGTTGGTAACTGAATTTGGCTGGGCTAAAAAATGACAGCACAATTTGGTTACCATCATGATGCTCTAGTTTTGCCAATTTAAAAACTCTATTATAACTGTTTCCTCAAGAATGGTGGGTTCCTGTGAACCCTTCTCTTGTGTTGGTGGGAATGCAGACTGGTGCAACCACTGTGGAGATCAGTGAGGAGATTCCTCAAAAAACTAGGATTAGAGGTCCCATTTTACCCTGTTATTCCCCTGCTAGGAATATACATGAAAGAATTAAAGATTCATATCATAGTGACATATGTGAACCCACATTCATAGAAGCTCAGTTTGTGATAGCTAAATCTTGGAAACAACCCAAATGCCTATCAACTGGAGACTGGATAAAGATGATGTGTTTTTTAAAAATAACATGGAGTATTCTCTGCCATAAAGAATAATAAGCTTGAGTCATTTATACTGAAATGGACATACCTTGAGGACATTCTCTTAAGTGAAATTAATAGGTCACAGATGTGTAAATAGTGTATCTTTTCTCTGGTATGAGAATCTGAAATGTAAATGAGTTCTAGAATGTATGATAGATATTGTGAAATAGAAAATATTCAAAAGGAAAAGGGTAGGAGTAAGTAATGAGGAGAAAGAAAAATATGTTAAAAAAGAAAGAAAGCATATGTATATAGGGATGGGGAGGTTGTAGGGTGGGTAGGAAAATGGGTAAAAATGAGAATTAACTCGTGTCATATACTGGTACAAATTCTCAATACTGAGTATGATTATGATGTGTATATAAAATGTACCAATAAATAATTGAATTTTTTTTGAAAAAGTACCCAAGAATGGTAGGTTCCTGTGAAATAAATCACTGTCCAAACACACAATGGGTCATTCATAAATCAAAATGCCAACTAGTTATCCTATCATGTGCAATGTGAGTCAAACCACATCAGAATAAAGGAATCAGACTTTGATATTTTGGGAAACCTTTCACTTTGGATTATAGGCATCTATCTCTTTAACAGTTTGCTACTTTAGCAGTTACATTTATCTTCTCAATTTGTCTTTAAAATTTTATACTTCAAAAATTTACAGGTTAGTTTAAGATTTAGTTAAGTTACCTGCAGACAATACACAGAGGTAAATTACTGAGGGAGCGTCTATAAATCAAACTACAGAATGTTACTCCTGGAAAATTCTCACATAGAATATCCAACCTTAAATAGAGTCTTATTAAATTTTCCAAACACTGACAGTTTCTAAACTTTCTTTAAATATTGGACTTTACTGCACTATTAAAGGATCTCTACCTTTAGGTATAGTTTTATGAGAAGTAATCTTTTTTTTTTTTTTTTGAGACAGGGTCTCGCTTTGCAGTTCAGGCTGGCCCTGAGCTCACTATGTAGCCCAGGCAAGCCTCGAACTCAGCGATCCTCCTGTCTCTGCCTCCCGAGTGCTGGGATTACAGGTTTGAGCCACCCCGCCTGGCATGAGAAGTATTCTTAAAGTGGTAATACTTACTATTGGAGATTTCAATGGTTTTATTCCTAATACTGGTCTTTAAACAAAGATAATCAAATTTTTTGGGTTTTCATTGTTGCTGTTATGGGGCAAATTTTCACTACGTAGTAGAAGTCTAGGCTGGCCTCTAATCTCCCATCTGCCTGCCTCAGCCTCCTGAATACTACTGAAATAAGAGGCTTGCACCACCATGTTAAAGGCCAGGACCCAAGCTAAGGACAAAGCTCCACTCCTACATACCTCCCCAAAGGATAAGTAGTATCACATGGTCCAGTAAAGTCTAGATAGAAAAGTCCTGGATCAGGAATTTTCGCTCCATTCCTTCCTAAAAAGGTCTTTGTTCTTTTCATGTACACTTGTTTCATGACCTATTTCCCCAGTGGATCAACAATAAGTGGTTATATTCATAATCTTATTGATCATCATTCTGACCCACACTGTACCCATCTCTTGATTGTGTACCCACCTTATGATTTTGCTCAATAAAACTTCCTTTGAGAATTGAGTTAATTGGTAACCTACTTTTGGGTTCTCTTTTGTCTCTTAGGAGCTATCTCTCTCAATAAATTTTTCCTGCTCTTAACCTCTGTTCCTTACAATTTCATTCTTCAATTTTGTGGAATATGAAATACATATATCTCACATCTAGCAGGTTGGGAAACACATTATTTCCCCTATATCATCTGGAGGTCCCACCAAGATAATCAGAAGGAGGTAAGAGTTCGCTTTTGTTTGATGGATTCTGGATTGCAACTCATTTAGTCAATCAGAAACTGTCATCCTTGTTTAACAATTGCTTATGCTTTGAATTTCTAAATCTTGGCTTTTTAAAAATACACTGTTCTTTGCTAAAATGATGATTAAATTTAAGTTGAAAACATGGGAAGATTCTGATGTTTCTTTGATGGTTCATTTTAATTTTGTAGGCAAGGTCTTATATTCCTATTTTACATATGACGCATTTCAACTTACTAGCTGCAGAATTTATTGGTGCTCCTTTCTTGACCTGTCTGTCTTGTTTTGACTACTGTGGTTTGACCACAGCACTAAGGGAAAGTAATGTTATAGTGTCCCCTAGTGGACTTTGATACTAACCAAAACTTCAGTTTATGAAATGCTGCAAAATGGGTCTTTTATGAAATCTGGTTTATATTTTGGAAATATACATGCCTATTAATAAATCATGTGACTCTAACTGCCACTAAAAAGACAAGAGAGGGCCAGAGATTTAGTTCAGAGGTTCCAGCGCCTGCCTACCAAGCGCAAGGTCCCTGGCTCAATCCCCAGGCCAGCCTGAACTACAAAGCAAGACTCTGTTGAGAGGAAAGAGAAGAGAAGAAGGGAAGAGGAGAGGAGAGGAGAGGAGAGGAGAGGAGGGG
>PVIC010012479.1:0-12267 GCA_004025085.1 Thryonomys swinderianus
AAAAAAAAAAAAAAAAAAAAAAAAAACGAAAAAAGTTGATTCAGGCTGCAAATTGAGCTGGACGAGAACTGAATCAAATTCAGTGGTTAGGTTCAATATTCACCTTATGCGGAAATTTCATTTGGTTGTTGGTCAATACAGTTTGCAACCAGAATCGTGGAGAAAATTTAGTTTGTGTACTGAGATATCACTGTATTCCATCAATATGTGAATGGATACAGTTAATGTGTAATTTATACATGATGGAGTACTTTTCTGCTATAAAGGATACATGAGTATCCTAGAACCACAATGTCATGTAAAATAAGTCAGATAGATAAGCTTAATTATTGCATGGCTTCTCTTAGGTAAGAGATCAAAATATCAATAAAGAGCAATATAAAAGATAATAGGAAATAGGGAGACATATCTTTTGCAAATGAAAAGAGAACCAAGACACACACCTGTCATCTAATCACTTCCAAAAGCCCAACCTAGGAGCACATGAAGCTGTGGGGGAATATCTAGAGATAAACCACAACATTTCTGATCAGCAGACATTTCAAATCAAGAAGAAAAGTTTATTTGAGCAACTTATTCCTCCACCTTTAACGTGACTTTGAAACTGCTTTTCACAGTTTAATGTACCACTGAGAAGTGTAGAATGTAGGTGACTCTGAGTTCTGCTCTTGTAAACACGCACAGCTTCCAGTTCTGGACAATACATTTGAAAAAATGTATGCCTCATATTATTTCCAAATTAAGAAGCAAGTCAAACAAACCGTAAGCTAACTCTGAACTGCTGAGTTCAAAAGCCTCTGGGATGCTCAATCCTCCACAATTAAAGTCAGTGGGAAAAAGTGCAGCAGTAATGAACTACTGTCTGACAATGTTCCCTTTCCTTCTGAAAACTTCCACCTGCTCCCCTTCTAAGGGTTTCCACTGGGTTCACTGTCCTGTTATTCGAATAATCAGCCAGCACCTTGCAAATATCAGTCTGTCTAAGGAGCCACACTTACCTGTAGAAACCTGTTTTGATTTCCTTAACTCAGTCCTAGAATAGAATCTTCCTTCATAAAGAACAAACATGTTTGATAATATATATGTATAGAAAGGTAGATATATAGAGACAGTGATAATTATAAGCAGAGAAAGGAGAGCCTGGAAATGGCTGAATGTGACTGAGAGCTTCAACAAATTTTCATTGACCTGCAATCCTTTACGTTCCTGGTGTTTTTCAAACTGTCGAGTGTTGTAGGCTTCTCCCAGGATACATTCTGGTGCTTGTGAGTTGCCTTGATAGGTCATTCTCAGCAATAACAGATCTACTTAAAAGACAAACAGCTTCACTGATCTGAAGCCATCTACCTAGAGAAAGTTAAGTATGTCCTCTCAGGGAGTATTTTCCTTTGACCAAAACACTTATAAGAATATATACCCTCTCACTGTTCCTAAAACATGTGAAAACAGAGATGTGATAATGATCATGGCAAAAGCTTCATTTATACCCATTTTAATGATAATTTTTCCTGACTGGCTGACATAAAACATTTTGTTCATTCTTGCAAAGGTGATAGGTAGAGATATCTCCTCCCACCAGCAAGCCTGGGGAAGAATCTCAGTCAGTGGGTAGGCTTTTCCTACACTGAGTTCTCCGCCATGTTTGCCTCCTGAATCCTGGCCAGATCGTACACCCCCCAGCTGTCAGATAAACCGTACAAGTCCATGTCTGTATATTATTATTTTCTTAAGCTAAATTACATGGAGTTAAATTCTGTTATATGAAACCAAGAATTCTGGGTATGGCATATCCAAACAATTCTAGAAGGAACTATTTTTACATTTTCAAATTTTAAACGGAAGGAAGAGAAATGGAAAAGATGGATAGGTAGAACAAATAAAGGGGTAGAAAAGAAAGCAGAATAGAAGGAAAAAGCTAATACACAGCCCATCATTAGAAAACAAATTTTAAATATATGTATTGTATGATATTTGATTTCTTTTGGACTCAGCTTTTATGGATGCTTGAACCCAGGGTCACTGATACCATAAAATGCAAAAATTCATTTGTGGGAGCAGGAAGGATACAACATATCATAGCTACACAAATAGCAGCTGCTTGGTGATTTAGAGTTGCAAAAAAGAAACTCACCCCCTCTCCAGAGGTGACTGGTCACTGATACACACACGTGCCAAGGGCTGCTGGACGGCTGCCCCCGAGATGTCTGTGCTTCCTGTCACTTTCACTACACACAAGGGAGAAAACTACTTACATTAAGCCTTTAAAAAATATATTTTTTACGTGCCGGGCGTGGTGGCTTGTGCCTGTAATCCCAGCGTTCGGGAGGCAGAGACAGGAGGATTGCTGAGTTCCAGGCTTGCCTGGGCTACATAGGGAGCTCAGGGCCAGCCTGAACTGCAAAGCGAGACCCTGTCTCAAAAAATATATATATATTTTTTTAAACTTTTAAATTTCACTATTTACTTTTTAAGAAGTCATTTTCAGAGGGAGCATGGCTTAACTCACTAGCAAACTGCTAAAGGAAATTTATCATTGTGTAAGAGGGATCAAAAATGCACCTAGCACTCTTGGCCTGCAAAGTCACCATTGTCCTGCACAATATAAAACTTTTGATATCCACTTTCCTCATCATACACCAGCCTGCCAGGGCCCAGACACCGGGCATTTTTACCTGGAGTCGCTGCCTTATTATCAGAGCTAGACTTAGGTATCCTTCCCTGGAAAGGGTACAAGATCTCACATTGTAGGACAAACATTCTTGAGTCGATGCAAAGAGACACAGTAATGTTTCAGGATGTGGTTTCAGCCCAAGGTGATACAATCACAAGACAAGGCAGAGAGAGGAAATGACAATCAGGAATTGTCTGGCCTGTGTCCTCATACCTGGGTCTTCCTGTTCCTTTCCCCACTCTGACTCTCCAAGAGTCTCAGTTACCACTGATGTGAATAATTAGTAATAAGAGCCAGAAGTGAGAGTGTTGCAATACTGGAACCCTCTTTGCACACGAATTTTACAGTAGCAAGAAGCTAACTAGTAAGTCACTGAACTGAGGGAAGACTCTACTGCACCAAAGAACTTGAATTATGACATAAATTGAGAACACTGTTTTGAACTCAACACTTTATTCAGAGTTAATGTTCAACTGAGTAACCACTAACTTTCCCATTCCCACAACACGAGTGACACATATTCAGTGCTAGATCTTTGAGGCTGTCTTACTTTGCCCTCATTAGGAGATGCACCATATAGGCATGGCCCTCACTGTACACAACTATGTTCATCATAACCCTTCACTTACTTATTTGTACATTCAAAGAGCAAATATGAATCAAATTATTGCTCATTCAGAACTCAAATTCAGACTCAGTTTACATACTAGCTACTGGGCCAGACAACATAAGTTATATAGGTACTGACAGAGCTATTAATTTAACAAGTTATCTCATCTGCTACCTTCCATGGGAGACATTAGTATTTTTATTTTGCAGATAGAAAGGTGAAACTAATGAAAGTTAAGGGACATAATCAAAGTAATACAATCAGTCAATATGTATTTTTTTTTCATTCTAAGTCCTCTGGCCCTTTCCAAGAGGCACTATTTTCTATCTTATACTCAAGGTTTAATTTCTCCTTCTATTTAAAAGAATGTCCTGGCAGAGCCAGAGATTTAGCTCAGTGGTTCCAGCGCCTGCCTCACAAGTGTAAGGTCCTGAGTTCGATCCCCAGTAACCACATACAATGCTGGGTGTGGTGACTCACGCCCACCAGCAATCAATACCACATACCACAGTGCAGGGCGTGGTGGCTCACGCCTGTAATCCCAGCACTCAGGAGGCAGATGCAGGAGGATTGCTGAGTTCAAAGCTTGCCTGGTCTACACAGTGAGCTCAGGGCCAGCCTGAACTACAAAGCAAGACCCTGTCTAAAAAAAAAAAAAAAGGAATGTAAGAATGTCCTGGCAAAAAAAAAATAAAGACATACATAATTTGGTCAGGAAAAAAGGAAGCCATGTACAGTTCGAGCCAGCTCTAGCTGTGAGGTGATAATGTAGCTCATAGCAGCTGAACTAACCACAGCTCCAGAGAAGACGTGGTGTCACCCTTTCCCAGTCCCTGGAGCACTGCACCTAAAGACAGCTCTAGCAGCTTTACAGCAGAGATGCATGAACAGATGATGTTATATATTTCTAAATGACTGACAAAACATCAAAGACAAAGAATAATTTCCCAATACAGGTCAGCATTTCAAATAAAAAAATATATATTTCCCAGCTGAATACATAGGAATTAAATTACACCTTTCTGGACTCCACTATGTAGAAATTTCTCACCTGTTGAGATGCACCACACCACGCACACTGCAGTACTGAGTGAGGCTTTTGCCCTGAGCCACATCCCCAGCTCCATTGCTTCTCGGCCTTTTGGCTAAAATCCAGTGAAGATTGTTTGGGTTCAAGAACTGGCTCCATTACTTACCAGCTATAGAAATGCAAGCATTTCACTTTACTGGGCTCCAATTTCCTCCATCATAAAATGACCAGAATGTCCTTAGGAAAAATCAAGAATATACTAAATCCTAAACAAGTGTTTGCTTTCAAAAAAATTCAATTAAGAAAGTACACAATTAAATCCAGATATTTGGTTTGCCCTCCTACTTTTTCCTAGTGATAATCCTTAGTATCAGTTTATTGTAAATTCTATGCATACATAGATATTTCATATACATACACACATACCTATGTATGCATATCATACATGTGTGTGTTTTCCCATTTTCATAAATAGAAGTTTGCTATCCATAACACCTGTCTTAGTCATTTTCTTGTCACTAGGAGAAAAAATCTGATACCTACAACTCAAAAGAGAAAAAGTTTACTTGTTTCACAGTTTTGGTCCATGCTCAGCTGGCTCCCAGGCAGACAGTATGGTAGAGGGGCACCAGCAGGAGAAGGTGACCACAAAACGCAGCCAGAGAGCAGAGAGTAAAGAGAGCAGCTGGGAATGAAAACACATTGGCTGACTCACCTCCAGCCACGCCCCACCTCTTACGAGCACATTCAGCTACTGAACTCACCGATGGATGAATCCACTAATGATAAGTGCCACACGTCATGATCCAGTCACCCTCCACACACGTAAGCATATTGGGGACATTTCAGACCTGAACTATAATATCATGTTTTGCTCTGTTAAAATATTTTGGAGATGGTTCTATATTGATGTATATCAATCTGCCACATTCTTCTATAAATGATACAAAATATCCTATTTGTGGATGCCCCATAATATATTAAGCCATATCCCTGATGCAGGTATTCAATTATCAATACTTTGATAATTAAGAAATCATTGCAATTTCTGCAGGTATTGTCCAAAATTCCTCACAGACAAGGCTTTTGACCTCATTAGGTGTTGGTCTCAACCTAATAATCTGGCACTGTTTATTAAATTGCCAACTTTACATCCAATTACATCCAATTTTTAGAACATAATCTCTATTAATAGTATTGAAACTAATTTCTACTGCCTAAAAATGTTTTTGCAACAGTAATTAAAGTTTTTCTTCCATGAGCCAAGTCCTCCTAAAAAATGATTCCAGTTATTTATTTTGTGTATTAGTGATTTAACAACTATTCCTGCATTTGTAATCCTTGATTTCTTCCTTCATCCTGGTCTCTTTCCCTCAACTCCAGGCTTCCAAATAAAAGCAATACACTTTTTTTAAATAATCATTGCAGGGCCAGAGACTTGGCTCAGTGGTTCCAGCGCAAGCGCAAATCCCTGGTTCAATTCCTAGTAACCACACACAATACTAGGCATCACCATTCATGCCCACCAGCAATCAGTACCACATACCACAGTGCAGGGCGTGGTGGCTCATGGCTGTAATCCCAGCACTCAGGAGGCAGAGGCAGGAGGATTGCTGAGCTCAAGGCTTGCCTGGGCTATACAGTGAGCTCAGGGCCAGCCTGAACTACAAAGCAAGACCCTGTCTCAAAAAAAAAAAAAAATCACAATGAACATCTTTGTGCATGCATATGAAGACTTATCTATAGAAAAATCCCAGAAAACTCAACAGTGGGCTGGTGATTTGATGTCTTTTAAATCGTTACCAATATTGACACCTACTTGCTAACAAGGTTGAACCAGTTAATATTACCACCAGCAAAGCATCATGATGTGTTTCTTCATGCCTTCTCCAGACATACTTTTTGATCACTGACAGTCTACTCAGAATATAATTAGAAATTACATTTATGCTATGAGTGTATTGGGTAGGTTTCTAATGTTTAAATCCTTTAGTTTTCAATGGATTTTCCTTTTCAGAACTGTTTTAGATGCCGGGTGTGGTGGCTCACACCTGTAACCCCAGCACTCGGGAGGCAGAGGCAAGACGATTGGCCTGAGTTTGAGGTTAGCCTAGGCTACATAGTGAGTTCAGGGCCATCCTGAACTACACAGCAAGTGAGAGCCTTTCTAGAAAAACTTAAAAAAAAAAATGTTGGGCTGGAGATTTAGCTCAGTGGTTCTGGCGCCTGCCTCGCAAGCGCAAGGTCCTGAGTTCGATCCCAGTAACCACAAACAATGCTGGGCGTGGTGACTCACGCCCCCACCAACAATCAACCAGCAATTAGCACCACATACCACATTGCCAGGTGTGGTGGCTCATGCCTGTCATCCCAGCACTCAGGAGGCAGAGACAGGAGGATTGCTAAATTGGAGGCTTGCCTGGGCTACATAGTGAGCTCAGGGCCAGCCTGAACTACAAAGCAAGACCCTGTCTCAAAAAAAAAAAAAAAAATGTTTTAGGTCATCTGATGCTCATTGACATGTGACTTCAGTTTCTGGAGACTTATGTCAGTTGTAAATTATTACTGTATTGCTGTTATAGATTATTGTCAGGTGTTAAAATTTTTAATATGTGCATCTTCGAAATCTAATACTGCTAAGTGTGAAAGTAATGCCAAATGTCAAAGAAAACATAGCCATGTAAACATTTTTAATTTCTGTTGTAAGAATTCAGGAGCAAGCGGGGAAAACTCCATGCCCATATCACACTACACCCAGGGAGGCCTGAAAAGACTTTTACTTCGTGCCATATGACCACAGAGAAATTTGACATGTTTCCACCTTGGTTCAAAACTTAAAAGTACTTCTGAAATTGGATGAGGAAAGACTGGTTGAAGGCACTAAAGTTTAACCAGATAGGAAAAATAGATTCTGATGTCTTGTTGCTCATGAAAGCTACTGTTAGACACTCATGATATATTGTGCATTTCAGAGATGCCACAAAGGGAATTTTAAACACATAACTATTGGGAAATGATAAGTGTTTGCAGAACACACGATTATTTGACTTGAATGTTACATATATTAACACATCACTTCATACCTCATAAATGTGTTTATGTCGTTTTATTGAGGCAGGCGCCAGAATCACTGAGCTAAATTCCTGGCCCTTAATGTCATATTTGAAGTACTTCTGAAGTCAGAATAATGATTTAAGAATCAAAGATGTAAATGTTGGAAATTCTCTGAACAATGCCAAGTTCACAAGTACTTTAGATAATAAGTGGAGAACAAAAAAGATCCCTGATTTTTCTTCCACAATAAGATCTTTTGAGATAGATACGGCCACAACTCTCAGGCCTTAGCAAATGCTTGACTTTCATTCTACATGTTCCTTAAAGACCATTACATTTTTCAGTTCAAATATTTAAAGAGGATTTTCCAAACATCAGAAGTCAAAAAAATTAAACAATCAGTATGAAAATATGAGACTATTTCATCACTCAGAAACAGTGTCTCCCAATATCAAAAATAAGCCCTTTCCTTCTTTAGTTATTTTGCTACCAACTTGTAAAAGCAACTTTTATTTACCACTGTCTGCAAGCTATAATTTATATCTTTCCTAAGATCTATAGGGAAAGATTCAAAACTCTTTGTAATTGAATTTTGGCTTATAGGTTCTAAACTAGATTTCAAAACTCTTGCCAAGGAAGGGTGTCAAAGGAGAATTTCAAACATTTTTGCTCTGTTTTACCTTCTCCTCACTTTCTTCACTTCCCAAGTCATCTGAAGAAGCAAATTAAGCATGTACTTTTCCAATGTTATTATAATATTTTTGTATACTTCTTGTCAATATATTTGTCACAGTGGCAGGTAGAGAGAATTATCCTTATACCTTTGCTGGTATTTGCCTGCCTGCTTTTCTGTATACGTACTGGAAATATAAGACATGGATCCTGCTTATAAGGATATTACATGATTACCTTGTACAGTTTCTCTTGGAACACTATGAATTAGAATCATGAGTCTCTTCCCACTATCCACCCCATAAAGCAGAACAATTTAGATTGACTTTCCTGTTTTCAATGGTCTCCATCCTTCGACACCAGGGGCCAGTTTTGTGACAGGCAATTTTGCACAAGTGGGAATGGGGAATGGCTGTAGGAATCGTCTCTCATAAGAACCATGCAACATAGATCCTTTGTATGTGAAGTTCGCAGTGGGGTTCCTGCTCCTATGAGACCAAAGGCGCACAGCTGAATGACAGAAGGCAGAACTCAGGCAACAGTGTGAATGTGAGTGATGGGGAGCAGCTATCAACACAGATGCAGTGGCCTGTCCTCACCCTGTGTCCAGTTCCTAACAGGCCACCACTCGGAGCCCAGGGACAGGATCCTCTGCTTCTACTGACATGTGGCTATACCTTGAGCTAAACAGCACTGTAAATAACACTGTAATACATCCAAACTCAAACTTTGACAAGGAGAGTCAAGTTCAAATTCTACCACTGTCATTTTCTCAGTATATCTGAAATAGGTCAGGAAAATCTTTTTTTTCTTTTTTCTTTTTTTTTGGGGGGACAGGGTCTCACTTTGTAGTTCAGACTGGCCCTGAGCTCACTGTGTAGCCCTAGCGAACCTCGAACTCAGCAACCCTCCTGCCTCTGCCTCCCAAATGCTGGGATTACATGCATGAGCAACCACACCCGGCACTGTGGCATGTGGAACTGATTGCTGACAGGTGTGAGTCACCACCCCCAGCATTGTGGTATGTGGTTACCAGGGATTGAACTAGGGACCTTGCACTTGCAAGGCAGACCCTGAAACCACTAAGCTAAATCCCTGGCCTGCTAAACATCTTTTTAAGACTTTGTTTCATCATCCATAAAATGGGTATAATCTAAAATATTCGCCTGTACAGGAAAACATTACTTCAGCATGCCCAAACTGCTCAAATCTTGCATCCTCCCAAGAAGGGCCTATTTTCATGACTAGTGCTTGGCCAGTTCCTGAGCTTGAGCTGTTGGAATGTTCTAAAAACTATGAATGTTTTTGTATGTTCAGAGCCTTGAGCCAACTATACCAGTTTGTCCAAACAGTTGTGCAAACAGTGTGAGTTATGACAAACAGCTGCTTTCCTTCTGAGATGTGGGCATCAGTGACTGTGGCCAGTCTCAGACATTGAATAGAAACCCTGGACACCTGGGCTAAGATAGACACCTGGAGGAAACAACATGCTATAGGTGTCGTCTCAATTCATTGCTAGAGGAAATAAGATGCTCTGTGCAATTCTCCAGGGAAAGGATTATTAAACTCAAGTGTTGTTTCCTGTAGACAGTCCCCTGCACTTCTTTCCACTGTTGATTTTTGCTTTGTATCTTTTCACTATTATAAACTAACTCTATTACTCCTAAGACTTGTGAGATCTTATAGTGAATCCCTGAATCTGAGAATGATCTTAGGGATACCTGACACACTATTGTAAGGATTATTCTGAAAATCAAGTGATGGTGTTAAAGAAAATAATTGTACAATTACGTTGTTTAAACAAGGTAAAGATTTGATTCAGGTTAGTTTTGGTAGGCACAGGGATCCCTGAAGTGGGATTCCGCAGAGGGGAAGACATGCCGGGCTCATTCTGAATATAGAATACAGAGATAGCAACCTACAGTGAAGAAGTGGGGTAGGAGTGAGTAGACAAAAAAATTACAGAGCAAACACCATGGTGAGGGGTGTTCCGGTGTTCTGATTTTTTTTTTTTTTTTTTTTTTTTTTGCAGAAAAGAGGCCAGAATAACCAGACATCACCTGTGGATGATGGAGGACACTGAACTGGGCCAGGTAGCAAAAGTGATCAGATACCAAGGACGAGAGGTTTTGCTAAACGGACTTTGCAGTATTTTTTGCTAAAGCCAGATTTTATACAGAAGTACACAGATGAACCTAGAAGTTTCAAGAATCTAACTGGTGTCTAATCAAGGAAAGAATCTGTCAGCATGCAGATCAAGCACTTGATACAATATCTAAGAATGTTTTGTTGGAGTTATTGATATGATTCATATAAAATTCTCAAATATAGTAAGTACCTATTATATTTATTATATAGTTAGTTTCTTTACATTACTGATAAAAGCCATAATTTTTTCTTGTCTTATTGTCATTTATGTACTTCCTTCACCCTTTGTTAATTTAGCTATATTTATAGTGAATACATGAACGAAAATCTTATGGTCATCAATAGATGCCATAAAAGAATTAAAGACTATGAGCAATCCACCTGACAGTGTTTGACTGTCCATGCTGATGCCTTGTAAAAGATGGAACAAGGTAGCATCTGGAAAGTATTCACCCATTCAGCAGTCACTGGAGATTGTCGACCCAAAGCCAATGGCCCTTCTTCCAGTTGCCTACCAGAATCTGAACTTTGTTCAGCAACACTTTGCCAGTCACAGAGGATGAATATTGATTCATCTAAGCCAGCTCTGCTAGTACCATTCCCTTTGCCAATGATTGACTTTGAGTGGTTATACAACCCAGTTATGAAAAGTAAAGCATAGGTAGAATATCTCAGCAAAGAACATGGAAAGAATTTTCTCTTCTGAGTCTATAAAGAATTAGATAGACATAGTCTCTGCCCCTCCCTTTGCTGCTTAACTGGAGACATGAATATGAGAAGACCAGCTGTTTGGTATCAGTTGCAATCTGAAGTCTATGACAGGAAACATCAAATCACTGCAGAAGGAAGGATGAAAGATAGCATGGATTCTTAATAAAATTGTTGAGCTTCTCTCCAGACTTCCTTTTAAAAAGACAAATAAATGTTCGTTTTAATTACTCAGTATTGGCAGTGTCTTCTCCTACTTATGACTAACAGGGTCCTGGTACATTGGTTTCAGCACGTGCTTTGTAAATCAGACACAGTTCTTTTCTGGGAATTCTAAAAAGATACCACAAGTACAATTATAATCTGATGGTATTCCTTTGAAGGAGACCAACTGTAATAATAAACTTCAAAGAGCCCAGTTATTTTCAAAAAAAAGGTAGATAGGGCTGGAGATTTAGCTCAGTGGTTCCAGTGCCTGCCTCTCAAGCACAAGGTCCTAAGATCAATCCCCGGTAACCACATACAATGCTGGGCATGGAGACTCACGCTCACCAGCAATCAATACCACATACCACAGTGCAGGGTGTGGTGGCTCATGCCTGTAATCCCAGCACTCGGGAGGAAGAAACAGGAGGATTGCTGAGTTTGAGGCTTGCCTGGACTACATAGTGAGCTCGGAGCCAGCCTGAACTACAAAGCGAGACCCTGTCTCAAAAAAAAAAAAAAAAAAAAAAGATTTAAAAATATTACAAGATTTTCCTTCAAACACACATAAGAGAAAACTAATACATACCAGAAAATACCAGTGTTCACCAAATTCAAACAATAAACCAAGCAAATTACCACTCACTGGAAACAAAATGAAATTTGACAGGTTTTTGAATAAAAGTATTACTTAAAACAACATTTAGGATTGTGCAGTTGTGTTTAACTTGACAAAAATAAAATATTCACATTAACTTCTAACATAAATTTTACTTCTAATATAAGTTCTCCTGAGAAAAAGTCTTCTTTGAACACAAGTTCCTCTGATGAACAAAAAAGTAAGCCCATTTTTTAAACCCATTCTTTGAAATCATCTGTTAATATTGATCCTTTAGGTTCTGCAGTTTCAGTCAATGAAGCCAGGTTTGCTTAACTCAAATCAACTAATGCATCAAAGTTAGAATCCTCTTTTGATGATTGGAATGACCCATTATTTGCTACTGAAGTTAGTAAAGCATGTCATAAAGAAGAGACTACATGGAAGCCAAAGATGTAGATGATGATTTGTTATATCAAGCATGTGATGATATTGAAAGACTAACCAGCAACAAGACATGCAGAACAGCAAGAGTACTCCTGAGATCAATAATAATTTCAGGGGCCGGAGGA
>PVIC010012479.1:12367-39733 GCA_004025085.1 Thryonomys swinderianus
AGCGTAAGGACCTGAGTTCGATCCCCGGTTACCACATATAATGCTGGGCGTGGTGGCTCACGCCTGTCATCCCAGCACTCGGGAGGCAGAGACAGGAGGATTGCTGAGTTCGCGGCGGCTTGCCTGGGCACCATAGTGAGCTCAGGGCCAGCCTGAACTACAAAGCAAGACCCTGTCTCCAAAAAGCAAAAAAAAAAAATAATAATAATAATAATAATAATAATAATTTCAGACTTGGAGCCAAAAACATGTCTACTTCATCTAAAAGAGGAAGTTTTGGCACAGCCAAAGCATTTCAGTCTGGGCAGCATTTCTGTGCGGACATCTTTCTTGACAAATAACTCACAGATTTTTAGATCAATGAAGATGAAGAAAAAGGAAATGTGTGAAAATTGTCCACATATTTTTTGGTACAACAAATTTGACTCTACACTCCAAGAACTGAGATTGTGAGATCAAAATTTTACATGTGTCTTGGAATATTTCTACTCCTCCAGTACATAAGACTAGTTCCAGTTATTTCCAGAAGTTCAAATTATATAAGCACAGAAATTGTTACTAGTGAGAAACCAAGTACTCAGTGACTATCCTGTACAATCTTAACAGGTGAAACTCAAAGTGACCTTAACAAAACAGGGAGATCTTCAAAGTACACATTCACAAAACCAAAAATTTCTCAGATTCTTTCTGAGTTCAATCAAAACTGCATAGCAGGGAAAATGCTACCAAAATTACGCAGTTTAGAGGGAAAAAAACCTATCAACTCATGGGAAGCTGATCAACAGCAATCCTTGGTGAAACTTTCTCAGTCTGTGAAACAGTCTTCAAAAGAGGAAGAAGAAAAAAATAGAAAGTATTTTCCTCAAGAAATTCAGAAAAAAAGACAAGAAGCATTGGTTCAAATAGCCAAAGCTAAATTATCACCTGTAAATTCAACTTCCATTCAATTTCTTTAATGAAATAGTAACTATGACAGGAAGTATTTTTTATTTCTCTCTCAGAAACAATGCTAACTTATAAAGCATGGATTTCTTTGTTCTTTAATATATCAGTGCAATGATAAAGGAAACTTTAAACATATATGTGAAAGTAATTATAAGATACAGAAATTCAGGAACACTAGGAACTATGTAATAAAATTATACAGAGGAATGTAGGTGTATTTTAAAATCTTACACTGACAGAGGACCATCAAAACATAAGCAATTTAATGTTCTATTGTAATATCTTCTCATAATACTACAGAGCTTCAGCTTCCTAAGTTAATGGAGACTACTTTTATAGTTTTATCTTCAGTAGCTATTGTCTAAGGTTCTCATACATTTCCAAATTTTAATACTTCCATTATCCATGAACATGCTTGGAAGGAAATGAGAACTTCAGTTTTATCTATAAGGAAATTATTATTTTCAGTTCTTAGTCAAACTGGATTTGTATTTTAGTAGTTTTAAACTGTGATAGTTTGGAAATTTTCCATTTTTTGGAAAAACAGGCTTAGGAAGTCTAGTTTAGAAAAAGGAGAATAGTGGATTAGCTACATGCAGTAAATAGTGTCATTATTGTTTAGAACTGGCAGAAACTTTAGATATCATTTGATCTACATTATTGTATGGATGGAAAAATTACCATCATTTTCAAAGTCACAGGCAAATTAAAGCTGTGCTTGTATTAGAATGATCTCTTTGAATACCTGAACTGTTAATACCATTTGCTTCAAACTAGTAGTCTATAATTAAACTTGACAGGGTGCTGTGCCTTTAAGTCAGGAACTGGCCAATTGTGGAGTCAGCAAATATTTTTCAGAAATCTTAGATTTAGTTCAGTTTGGGTACCACATACTTCTATTTGTGCTGTAACTGCTCCAGTCCTGATTTAATAAACTCTAATGTGAACCTTAAAAAAAAATAATCACAGGGCCGGAGATTTAGCTCAGAAGTTCCACTGCCTCCCTAGCAAGCACCAGGTCCCTGGTTCAATCCCTGGCAACCACATACAACAATACCAGGTGTGCTAATTTATGTTCACCAGGAATAAGTTCCACATACCACAATGCTGGGCATGGTAGCTCATGCCTGTAATCCCAGCACTCAGGAGGCGTAAGCAGGAGGATTGCTGAGTTCGAGGCTTGCCTGGACTACACAGTGAGCTCAGGGCCAGCCTGAACTACAAAGTGAGACCCTGTCTTAAAAAAAAAAAAAAAAGATGTAAAAAAAAAAACCTGAAATACAAAATGTCAATGGTAGGGTACAAAATGTTGAAGATATTATAAAAAGTATAAAAATATTAAAAGTAAAATGATTGTAAAAGATAAACATGGTCAACACCAATTAAATAAAATGTTATGAACTGGACACTTACATACCACCTGCTGAAATGTTGAAATTTTAACCTACAATATGATGGTATCAAGACTCCTTTGGAAGGGAATTTAGCTCCTGGGCAGGAAGGATTACTGCCCTTCTGAAAAAGCCCTCAGAAAGTTCGCC
The DNA here is from genome assembly GCA_004025085.1 of Thryonomys swinderianus. Classification (NCBI taxonomy): domain Eukaryota; kingdom Metazoa; phylum Chordata; class Mammalia; order Rodentia; family Thryonomyidae; genus Thryonomys; species Thryonomys swinderianus. Next base: position 14,854 of record PVIC010012479.1, read on the forward strand.
AGCTCTCATTCTACCACAAGAGGACACAAGAAGACACAACTCCTAAGAAGGCCCTCCCCAGACCCACCCAGGCCAGTACCCAAATGCACTTTCAGCCACCAGAACTAAATAAACTGAATTTCTGTCACTTAGAAGCCACTTAGGCTGCCCAAAATCATGGTGCTCTGTCACAGCAACCCAAACTAAAACACCTAATACAGCTATACAGAATAGAATTTCTGTTGAGGCTTTACTAAAAAGGAAAAAACACGTTTTACAGTAAGAAAAATTCAATTTACCACAATAACAAAATTATTTTAAATTTGGTCACTGTCATCATAGATTCAAAACCTGTAATGCAAAAGATGAAAAATATGTAGGTGTGGGTAGAATATTCACAATCACAGTGGGAGATATTACACTTCTCTCAGCAACTGATGGAACATATAAACCAAAGATCAGTAAGAGTATAGAAGATTTAAACAATGTGAGACTAATTCTTGAAAGTCTAGATCCATAGCAATGCAAAAGATAATATATGCCCCTAGTGTCCCACAGCTATTCTAGAAAATAACAGCATGAGATGTGGGATAGTGGTGGGAGAACAAAATGACTTAAAGCACATTGAATTACTTGTCTGATTCAGGAGAAATATGGACATGGAAAAATATGAGAATGCAATAGAAGAAATAAGACAATGAGCTTAAGCAAGGAACAATCACTGCAGCTATAGAAATAGAATGTGGGGTTAGTCTGCTTTCTGTCACTACAACAAACACCTGATATAATCATAAAGAGAAAAGCCTTGGGTGGCTGACATGTTTGGAGGTTTTAGTTCATGGTGGATCTTAACACTTTGGGACCTATCATGAGGCAGCACGTTGTGGTGGGCACGTATGGTAAAGAAAAACTGTTCACCTCATGAACAGGGAGCAGAAGAGCGAGCAGAGGGAAGCGGGAGTCCCATGATCCCCTTCAAAGCTAACACTGCCTCCCAGCTCTATTTCCACCACCTTCTGAAAGTGCTTCCCTGGGTCTCTGGGGACATTTAAACTCCAAACTAAAAAAAATGTATATAGCTTTCAAGCCCAGAGAGGAAAAATCAATCTATGCAATTAAAATGGTAAAGGGAAATGATAGCCCAAAACTCTTTCCTGAAAACAAAATGGCATTTAGCTTCCCTGGTAAGTTCTGCTAAACTTTTTTTTTAATCTTTATTGGTACACTGTATATACACATCATATCATGATCATACTCAATATTGAGAATTTGTGCCAGTGTATGACACAATTTAATTCTTATTTTTCCGATTTCCCTACCTACCCCACAACCCCCACCCCCTACAGACCTAAGCTTTGTTTCCCTTTATTTCCTTCATATTTTTTAGCCCTCATTACTCACCACTCCACATTTCCCTTTGAAAATTTTCAATTTCCCAGTATTCATCAAATATTCTAGAACTCATTAACATCTTCAGTTTCTTATAGCAGAGAACAGATACGATATTTATACATCTGTGACCTATTTATTTCACTTATATGTCCTGAAATTACATCCATTTGAGGATAAATGACTCAATCATTCTTTAAGGCAGAATAATACTCCATTTTATAGAAAAACCACACCTTCTTTATCTAGTCTCCAGTTGATGAGTTTGTCAAATGATTTGGATTGTTTCCAAGATTTAGCTATCACAGGGCCAGAGGGTTAGCTCAGAGGTTCCAGCGCCTGCCTCGAAAGTGCAAGGTCCTGAGTTCGATCCTGGAAACCACATACAATGCTGGGCGTGGAGACTCACGCCCACCAGCCATCAATACCACATACCACAGTGCCAGGCGTGGTGGCTCATGCCTGTCATCCCAGCACTCGGGAGGCAGAGACAGGCGGATTGCTGAGTTCCAGGCTTGCCTGGGCTACATAGTGAGCTCAGAGCCAGCCTGAACTACAAAGCGAGATCCTGTCTCAAAAAAAAAAAGATTCAGCTATCACAAACTGAGCTGCTATAAACATGGATGCATATATGTCACTGTGATATGAGTCTTTTAATTCTTTCGTGTATATCACTAGCAGGGAACAGCAGGGTTAAATGGGATCTCTAATCCTAGTTTTCATAGGGATCTCCACACTGATCTCCACCATGATTGTTAAGGAACAGTTAACTCCTCAGCTCCATCACTGGGAGTGTGTGCAATTTAGACAGATTATTTAATCACTCTGACCTTTAGTTTCTTCTGCAAGATGAAGCTACTACTGAAAATGAAGTGCTTATCACACTGCCTGAGTCAAAAATGTTTAGTATGCGTTATATACCATTTTCACATTTTTACTACTCATTTATTGATTCTACAATTGTTCATGTATCTTTATAGTCTCCTGGGTCTATAACAGCTGGGGGGCAAAAACAAGCCTATCAACATTTTTGATTTACAAAAAGATACAATTGGGTCTTGTAGGCATTGAGAGTGTTTCTAAGCAGTATGTAATCTATCTTCTTGTTTAATTTAGCGCTATTAATGCAGCAGACCTTGTTAGAGGATGCCAGTGTCACAAAACTGACTTCCCTACATCTGAGAAGTCAAGGCCTTGCCTAATTAGAGTACATTAAAAAGACTACCAAACTGGGAAGAGCTCTTTATTGACAGTGAGCAACACTATTTGGGTGCCTGTCCCCAGCTCCCACACTTTTGCTTTATTTTTCCAACCAGTCATTTGACTATTGTATGTACTTCCTCTCCTCAGGGAAATAGTCTCAATCTGACCTGACTTTAAAAAATTACTTCACTATGTGCAAAATATTCTTGGTATTTGTGAATATACAAAATCTTCTTAACCTCAGAAAAAAATAAATAAATTGGAGAAAATTAAAACAAGTCCAAAGCATTAGGTACATTTTTTTAAAATCCCTCAAGTATAGGAAGAATGTAGGTGGAACAGAACCAGAACTTGGAGAAATATCTGAAGACATCAAAATTAATTTTATATGGAGAGCTTTTTTTTTTTTGGTTGACTGCAGTACTTTAATGTGTCTACAAAAACACTAAAAATACAGATTTCTTTAAAACCTTATACTCTTAGCATATATTGCCACACACCTTTCTAAAACTGGTAGGAGTAAACACAGTTGTAGAAAATGCACATCAGTCTTTTCACAGTACAGTAGTATGCACTTAAAATCCTGATACACTCCTATTTTCTGCTGCTTTGAAGTCAGATTGTGGCATAGAATTTATCAGGTTGGTTCCAAAATGCAATATTGGGTCTAAGGCCACTACTGGCCACTACTGTGCTGTTTGGGCACAACTGCTCCAGCCATGTTAACATAAATCAAAGGGGGAAATATTTAACCAACCAGTTATTTGAGATACCAAGGAAGGAAAGGAAATCAGTTTCATAAAAACACATTTTCTATCTTTTTTAAGCTTTTTTATTTACTCCGGATAAGTAACAAAACAGTGTCCAGCAAAGTGAGCGGATTTTGCACTCACTGCTACAGCATGGATGTTTGTATAAGTCATCTCAGATCACTGCCATAGGGCACACACAGGCCAATCTGTACTTCAGAAATCTCTACAGCAAAGTTTCTCTTCCAGGGATCGATCTAGGCCTCAGTCAAAAGATCAATGGTGAGCACATTCCAGTGAATGACATTTTGTATGTGGCTTCATTGAGCTCAAATGATAAGCATGACTTGAGTAAGTCTGGTGGCGAAGTTCTTGGACAGTCCTCTCCTGTTCAAAACATTCTGTCTCTAGTTGTCACTTAGTAATATGTACATCAGCTTCCAGTTACGTCAAGACATTTCTGAACTGGGCCATGTTTCTACACTGGAGGGCCATTGTACTTTCTGCCAAAGATGTTCTTTAGGAAGATAAATTTCGATTCTTTTTCTTGAAGCACCGAGACTGATATTGTCTCGATTGGCCACCAGCAAAGCTTCTGGGGTCTCCATGGAGATTCTCTCCTTTGTCATCTGACTCCTGAGGAGTTCTGCTTCAGAATGAGCAGAATCTAACTCATTCTCCAGCGTCTGTTTCATGATCTTTAGCAACCAGCTGTCGATTAAGAACTTCTTTGCTTGAGTCAGTTTAATCCTGAGCTCCCCCGTGGAAGACAAATCTGCAAGGGCAGACACCTTGCAAATCTAGAGCTTCTGGAGCTCTAGATTTATCCAAAGTTGTCATCTGTGACTTCTAAGACCTTTCTGCATTTAAATGTTGCTCAACTTCTCTGTTGAGGGCATCTAGTTTTTCTTTCAATCTGTTTCCCTTTGCTTCAGCAGTGATAAAGTCCAATTTTTTTTTTTTTTTTTGAGACAAGGTCTCGCTTTGTAGTTCAGGCTGGCCCTGAGCTCACTATGTAGCCCAGACAAACCTGGAACTCAGCAGTCCTCCTGCCTCTGCCTCCCGAGTGCTGGGATTACAGGCATGAGCCACCCAGCCCAGCACTGTGCGGTGTGGTACTGATTGCTGGTGGGCGTGTCACCATGCCCAGCATTATTGTATGTGGTTACCAAGGATCAAACTCAAGGCCTTGCGCTTGCGAGGCAGGCACCGAAACCACTGAACTAAATCTCCAGCCCAATAAGTTCCAATTTAAGGGTATTGTTATCTGCCTCTGTTTGGCAGCCTTTATTTTCCCAGCGTTCAGCATCTTCCCTGGCTTTTCCGAGCTGATCCACCATTTCCAGTTCTCAGATTCTTCGGACTGTAATATATTCTTCAGCTGTTAACTTCCTAATTAGTATCTTGGACCTTCTGTTTTATGTCACTAAGTCCATTATGTGTATCGTTCATTTTTTGGACAATGCCTGGTTGTCTTCGATGAGGCCGCACAGGCAGTGCCACAGCTCCTCGCGGGTCTTGGATGACGCCAGGGCGTGGGTGGGCACCAGGCCCACCTTCCCGAGGCCTGCAGTGGCGGTGGAGGGGACAACAGCTGCTCCAGGACCGTGCTCTCGCTGCCAGCCGCATACTGCTCGAAAGCCGAGACGGGCGGTGGCCCGAGGGTCCAGGAGCACCGTCTACTGAAGAGCATCCCCCAGCACCGGCCACCAGCCGAAGGGCAGGCCCGGCCCCGCGCCTCCTGCGCCTCCTGCGCCTCCCGCCCCTGCGCCTTCCCCCGTGCGGTGCCCCCACAAACGGACGTCATCGAGCATTGGACTGTCACAGCTGCCCCTGCGTCACAAAGGACGGCTGCCACTCAAGTCACACGAGGGGGCCCCTGGCCTCCGTGTCTGTGAGGGGCCCCGCCACGACCCGGCCACTGTGCCGGGCTCCCCAGTGGTCTCGTGCCATTTGTGAAAAGTTAGGGTATTCTTGTGTTCAGTTTCGTGGGTCCTCGCAGGCCTCCTGCGTCTCTCGGTACAAGAACGGCCACGGCGCTCGTGGGCCCCTCCGTCCTCCGCCGGGATGAAGTGGCCCACGTCAGGCCGGCTGCTCACACAGGACCCGCGCACGGCGGCCCCGGCGAGGGGAGGCGGGCACCCTCTGCGGCCCAGGGACTCTGCAGAACCGAACCTCGTACAGGGGAACCAGGGGAACCTGGGGAACCGACGCCGCACAGCCGGCGCCATCCTGGGCCACCGGGGCCACAAAGCCGAGCCAACCTGTGGGGGGAGGGACAGTTTCGTGTGCAAGTTTGCCTTGAGGTCTTTTCCAAAGAAGTGGAAGTGCTCAAGTGGAATAAAAGCATAGAAGGGGGTAGCTTATCAACATTCAGGGTTCAGCAAGATCACTTCAGGACAGGTGGCCGTCCCCTGCCTAGCAAATTCATACAAAGATACGGTAACCACACGCGGAAGAGAAGGTGGCCGCGAGAGGTGTGGAGGTCACAGAAATACCACTAGTTTTCACCCACATGAACTTCCTGTTAACAATTTAGGCTATTAAAAAATGTATTCACTCTTTACAGTAGATAAAAATATTTCCTTTAAAAAAGATAAGTCAATGACACTGTGGGAAAGATTAAAAACTATTATTTGATAAGACTATAATATGTTATAAACCAGGATTTTTTGAGTGATCTTGAAGTCAAAGGAAGATGAACTCTACTAAACCATTCACATCCTTCCCCTAGAAGGTAGCTTACACCACAGGTGTGATGCCATTATAAAGGCCTGTGGATTTTAGTTCTAAAAACATGTAAAAAGCATTATTCTTTGCACTGAAGAAGGCACGATAACACACAGAGGCAAGCAAGCACAGCAGGTGAGAACAGATTACAGAGCTATATACCTTTGGACTGAGTCCCACAGTTACCACTGGGCCACAATGGGAAAGTTATTTAAGTTCTCTACCCCTCAGTTTCTCCGTCTGCAAAATGAGAATATCAATTCCATTTCACAGAGTCGTGAGGAACAAATGAGACACCTACTATACTTAGGAAGCCAGGGGTACATCTGCTTGGCATTCCATGGATATTTCCCAAATACTATTTTGTGCGAAATACTGTTTAGGCACTGGAACCCCACAGTGAATAAGACAGACAAAACTCTGAACCCCATAGTGATGTACAATTATAGCATGGCAATTAATTTTTTTAATTTAAAAATTTTAAACAGAGGCCAGAAATTTAGCTCAGTGGTTCCGGCGCCTGCCTCGCAAGCACAAGGTCCTGGGTTCGATCTCCGGTAACCACATACAATGCTTGGCGTGGAGACTCACGCCCACCAGCCATCAATACCACATACCACAGTGCCAGGCATGGTGGCTCACGCCTGTCATCCCAGCACTCGGGAAGCGGAGACAGGAGGCTTACTGAGTTCGAGGCTTGCCTGGGCTACATAGTGAGCACAAAGCCAGCCTGAACTACAAAACGAGACCCTGTCTCAAAAAAAAAAAAAGAAATTTAAACAGACTAAATTCCAAACTTGAGGAAGCCTCTGCTCTCATCTGAAGCAGAAGATAAGCTTCATTAGGAGAAAGCAGCAACTCCTCAGAGTGCTTTAGCAAAATAGATGGCAGGTATTTGTAAAGGAATGATAAGTGGAAGAAGAAAGACATGCTTGGAAAACCTTGCATTCCTAGGCAAAGAAATTAAGTTATGTAAATAAACCAATTAGACTGTTAAAGGAACTCGTCTGGAATCTAGTCCTTTAATACTTCTTTAAAATCAAGTTCTTAGTCATTTAGAAGAGGACCATTACACAGTTTCCATGGTATCACGACATATTCTGCTCACGTGACCCAGGAATGTGTGGTGGGGAGCGCGTGTCGGGACCCTGATGCTCTGCCAGGTGAGCTGGATCACTCACTTTGTGGCCGTTCAGTCGGGAGCGTCTCACTGCCAGCTGGAAGCTTTGGTTTTCTCTTTGGCCTTAAACACAGGAGGCAACTACCTGCCCAGAGTGCCTGCTGGATGCCAGGGAGTCCTGGACACCCACCTAAATGCTTCACTCCTGCAAGACTTGGGTCACTATCAGAATATATGTTCCTCCAGGACAGTTAACAATTTAGGCTATTAAAAAATGTATTCACTCTTTACGGTAGATAAAAGTATTTCCTTTAAAAAAAGAGAAGTCAGCATCCCAGCACTCGGGAGGCAGAGACAGGAGGATTGCTGAGTTCGCGGCGGCTTGCCTGGGCACCATAGTGAGCTCAGGGCCAGCCTGAACTACAAAGCGAGACCCTGTCTCCAAAAAGCAAAAAAAAAAAAAAAAAAAAAAAAGAGAAGTCAGAAAATCTAAGTTCTAGTTTTGATTCAATTAAGTGTCTGGTTGAGCAAAGGAAATAGATTCACTGAGTCCCAATTTATATATCTGTGAAGCCAGCATGCTTAAGTGACCTCTAAATCTGTTCAACAGATAATCACCCACAGGGCTCGGGATGTAGCTCAGTGGTATCAATGCCTGCCTAGCAAGTGCAAGGTCCTGAGTTCAACCCTTTGTTCCGAAAAAAAAAAAAATCCACAGTACATCCACTTCTATCATATAGTATTTGTACAGTAATAACCCGAGCCAGAAGCCAGGCATAGTAGTGCACACGTATAATGCCAGCTACTAGACAGTCTCACACAGAAGAACTGTAAACTCAGGACCAGCCTTGGCAACCAAGTGAGATCAAGTCTTAAAAAATGTCTTAAACGGGCTGAAGATGTAGCTCAGTAGCAGAGTGCTTCCTACCATAAGCAAGGCCTTGGATTTAATACCTATTACCAAAAAAATAAGACATAATAACCTGCTATGATAGTATCATACTCTGTTATGTGCCACTGCAACAAAATGCTTAAAATTTGTAATTTGTAAAGAACTGAAACTTATTTCCTCACAGTTCTGCAGGTTGAGAAGTTCAAGATCAGGCATCTGCCTTGGAGTCCAGCGAGGTCCTTCTATGTCCTCCAGAAGGGAGAAGCACTTCGATCAGAAGTCAAAAGATTAGGGCTGGCGAAGTGGCTCAGCAGCATGGTGCCTGCCCACCAAGGCTGAAGCCCTCAGTTTGATTCCTGGTACCAAAAAAAAAAAAAAATCAGATCAAGAGGGACAAATTCCTTCCATCAAGTCCTTTTACAACTGCTTTAACCCATTCGTGGGGATAAATCCTTCCCAAAATGCACCTTGTTTAACATTGTTGCTGTGGGGATTACGTTTCCAACCGATTAACTCAGGAAGGACACATTCAAACCATAACAGATAGTTACACTCGAAAATGAGGAAATTAAGGCACAGAGAACTTCATTTATTTACACAAGGATGTGAGGCAAAGGTATCATTCAAGGATATCTCCTGCCTCTCAGCCACATCTCCCTACCAAAGTGCAACTGCCCTCATAATATGCTAGGATATGAACTGGCTCTGGATTTGAGAAAAAAGAATGACCCTTTTTAAAAAAAATCGCACTGCCTATGTGGCCCTTTCCTATGAGACTGTCCCTGCTTTGTCAGTTGCCCATTGGCTAATCCATCTCACGTTTTTGAGGCGAGTAGCGTTAAAAGATTAAGCCTTCTCCAGAGAAGTTATATGAGTTTCACTGAATGGACTATCAGGTTTATTACTGTCAAATAGGAATTATACTACTTGTCAATCTATTGGCCACTTCACCTAGTACGATTACTATCATGTATAATCATAAGTATGTAGTAGAATTTCTCTTAAGGCTATGATCTTCTGAGACCAATTCCATATCCTCTGTGGATGGTTTTCATCCATCCTTAACTCATCGGCCACCAAAAAGCTGGATTTTTAAAAAATACGATATAAGTGGGCCGGAAGGTTAGCTCAGTGGTTCCGGCGCCTGCCTCACAAGCCCAAGGTCCTGAGTTCGATCCCCGGAAACCACATACAATGCTGGGCGTGGAGACTCACGCCCACCAACAATCAATACCACATAGCACAGTGCCGGGCGTGGTGGCTCACGCCTGTCATCCCAGCACTCAGGAGGCAGAGACAGGAGGATTGCTGAGTTCGAGGCTTGCCTGGGCTACATAGTGAGCTCAGGGCCAGCCTGAACTACAAAGCGAGATCCTGTCTAAAAAAAAAAAAAACGTTAAAAATATGTGTAGAAATATGTGGTAGTATTTATGAAAGCAATGAATGTTCTCATGGTACAGCAAGCAGCAAGCTTTTTTTTAGAGGGACTCCTTAATTTGCCAAAAAAGTGGAGCCAGAAGCCTTCTAACTTCTTTTTTTTTGAGACCAGGGTCTCGCTTTGTAGTTCAGGCTGGCCCTGAGCTCACTATGTAGTCCAGGCAAGCCTCGAACTCAGCAATCCTCCTATCTCTGCCTCCTGAGTGCTGGGGTGACAGGCGTGAACCACCACACCCGGCACTGTGGTATGTGGTATTGATGGCTGGTGGGTGTGAGTCTTCACGCCCAGCATTGTATGTGGTTATGGGGGATCGAACTCAGGACCTTGAGCTTGCGAGGCAGGTGCCAGAACCACTGAGCTGACCCTCCAGCCCAGCCTTCTAACTTCTGACTTACTCTAGGCACTTAGTTCTGTTGATTTTTGTTTCTGTCAACAATAATGAGTTCTGCATGCCTTAAAAAGAAAAAAGCAGTTGGTTCTTCCCTTGATTCTGACTCTCTGGGTTCTTACCCGGGCTAGGTCATCTAGTGCTCTGAGAAATCCTTCTCCACAAACTTAAATTTAATGCTAGCATTTTCTTCATTGGCTCATTAACTGCCCTCTGGTCCAGGTTAACCAGTGACCCCGAAAGAGGGCTCCAGTTGCTCTGCAAGGGTGATGAGCAATTCTCACCCTGCACTTCAGCCAACAAAAATGTTGTGCCATTTTACAAGCAGCCCAAGTCCCAGAAGCCTACACGGTTTCACGGCATGGATCTATGCAGAAGAATAATAAAAACTTTTATGGCCCTGGGGAGCCAACTGGTCTCCAAACAGTCCCAAGTCAGGTAAAACTGATGTGCCCTCATGCAGCCTGGTACCTGGACAGCTTTAACTGAGAGCACTTACCTATGAAGTATCCAGTCTATATACTGTTTAAAAGCCCTGGATCTGGGACACTCGCATACAGGTTCTGCCTGTGTCCATCTTAACTAATTGCATCTTGTCTAAAACATAAGGTGAAAACTTTTTTTCAAGCATGAGAGCTAAAAGTTAATTTATGAATGGGACTTTTTACACACCCAAAAAGCCAAGAGATACACATTCTACTGCCTGTTGAGAACAAAACATTTGCTAATAAACATTCAGCCAGGAGATCAACCTCTGCTGACTTTCACTGAACCCACGTGCCCCTTGAAAAGTTTCCCTCCTCCCTGCTAACTTCCCCATAGACATACCCCAGCGATTAATGTGCACAGGGACACTGTCAGGAACCCAGGCACCTTTTCAGAAGTCAACATCTCCTTACAGATTTGCCTGGACAGTCAGTATTTTATACCAATTAGATGCTGAGTATGACAGCACCTATAAAACTAAGCACAGAGGATGTGGCAGGGTAACTCAAGTAATTTAAAGGAAAATACTAGGAATTATTGGTAACATTCAGTCACTTTTTCTTTTTTTTTTTTTTTTTTTTGAGACCAGGTCTCACTTTGTAGTTCAGGCTGGCTCTGAGCTCACTATGTAGCCCAGGCAAACTCGAACTCAGCAATCCTCCTGTCTCTGCCTCCTAAGTGCTAGGACTACAGATGTGAGCCACCATGCCTGCCAAGTCACCTATTGAAACTATATAATGACTGTTGCTTTCCTTAATATATAGATACCCTTATCCTGGGTGTGAAACCATGCATCTCTGACTTAGGTGATATTTGATGTTCCAAATGTTAGATATTATAATTGTGCATATTATAACTACCTATATACATATACATACATACATTCTTTATATGCACATGCACACTTTTTCCACACCAAACTCTAGTTGCCACCCAAAATATAATTGCTTTCACATCCTCTTTAGTTTCCTAAGATTTCTTCATCCTATAAATAGTAATCTAGTGCAAGAAATAACACTAGCTGGATGCTTCATAAAACACTAACTAAATTTCAAAAAAATGTACATTTCAGGGGTCAGGGATTTAGCTTGAATGGTACTGTACCTAACTTAGAAGCACCAGGGCCTGAGTTCAATACCTGATATAGCCAAAAAAATAGATTTTTTAATGTATATTTTTTCAGATGGAAAGATACAATGTCCATGAATCTTTTACGAAGAAGGGAAAAGATACAACTTCCATGGAGCCATTTTGAGAAGAAAAAACATATGAATGATGCAAAACTTCACTTACAACCTTCAACTAAAAAGGTATGTGATTCCCACATGTTGAAGGCATCACTCTATCTATTCACATTCCTGTCACATAGAAATATACCAGGGGGCCAGAGGGTTAGCTCAGTGGTTCTGGAGCCTGCCTCGCAAGCACAAGGTCCTGAGTTCGATCCCCGGTAACCACATACAATGCTGGGCGTGGAGACTCACGTCCACCAGCAATCAATACCACATTCCACAGTGCCGGGCGTGGTGGCTCACATCTGTCATCGCAGCACTCGGGAGGCAGAGACAGGAGGATTGCTGAGTTCGAGGCTTGCCTGGGCTACATAGTGAGCTCAGAGCCAGCCTGAACTACAAAGCGAGACCCTGTCTCAAAAAAAAAAAAAGAAAAGAAAAGAAATATACCAGTGGTCTAGGCTGCCATGACCAAATCATTTGTTTGATGTCACATGTATTCTGTTTCCCAGACACATCTGGGTTCATGAATCCCAAGGTCTTAGGCTTTTCCTCATGGCTTTAACTGGGTGATTTTATCCAGGCAAGCTTCCTCCTCTTTTTAATTCTGCACCTTCCTTGTCATTATTCATAGGCCAGGGGTATAATATGTTTTTGATTTACAAAGAAATAATAATACCTAAATTAATGTTTTCACAGTAACAATGTCTTCATAGTCATAGACCACCTTTCCTTCATTGGAAGAAAAAGCAACAAAACATATACAAAGATCACTTTCATCCACCAGTGAAAACTCTACTTTGTCCCATCCAAAAATGCCACCTCTCAGCTGCCAACAGTATCCTTCAGTCCCTTAGGCTTTCCCTCCAGAACTTTTTTCAAAGTCTGACTTAATTCATCACAACTTAAATTGAGTTCTGTAGAGCTCAGACTCTAAGTGGATATAACTATAAAAAAGGAGGTATTGGGCTAGGGATTTAGCTCAGTGGTTCTGGCGTCTGCCTCACAAACTCAAGGTCCTGAGTTCAATCCCCAGTAACCACATACAACAATACTGGGCATGGTGACTCATGCCCATTAGCAATCAGTACCACACCACAATGCCAGGTGGTGGTGGCTAACACCTGTAATCCCAGCACTCAGTAGGCAGGAGGATTGCTGTGAGTTCAAGGCTAGCCTGGGCTGCAGTGAGCTCAGGCCCAGCCTGAACTATAAAGCAAGACCCTGTCTCCAAAAATCAACAACAACAGAAAAGGAGGTATTCATTTTAAAATGCATAAAATATATAAAAATAAATCCATTAACTCTCCCAACATTACTTATCTAGCCATTAGTCAATTATACATTGACACTGAAAGTGATCCATATTTTATTCATAATATCATAATCTGCTTACAGCAGTATAGAAGCACATGACTCACATGTGTTATTTGAACATTCTCAACCATATTCAAATGTAAAAGGAAACTGAAATTTACTTTGTTGGATTTAGCCCAATAATTCCATACTAGTATTTTAATATGTAATCAATATTTTTAAATCATCAGTGAGATACTCTGCATTTTTTTAAAGAATCCATGATACATCTTATTCTTGCAGCACATCTCGTATGCTAGCAGGATTCCCAGGGCTGCACGGTGCCAATGGAAAGGACAGCACAGACCAAGGGTCACTCCCAGCACTCCCAGCTGTCAATGCATTCACACACAGTACAGGTGTAAATAGCCAGTCTTCCACATCCACCACGCTCGTTTCGTTAGAGATTGAAAAACAGACGTGTAGGGTCAGGAACTGAGCTCAGTAGCAACAGGCCTGCCTTGCCTGAGTTTGATCCTGGTACCAGGAAAAAAAAAAAAAAAGGTCTAAATTTTGAACTGTTTTTAAGTTCGTACTACTGGTACCACATAACAAGAAAAAAGAACCAATGTCAAGTGATGTATTCTTTTCCTACTGCTGCTATAACCAATTACCAAAAACTTAATGGCTCAAAACATTACAAACTTATTATCCGGATTATTATTTCGGGAGGTCAGAGGCCCAAAATAGGTTAAAAGGGCTTCATTCTTTTTCAGGCTTCTAGGGGTATCTCGCACTCCTTGGTTTATGGCCCCTGCCTTCAGCTCAAACAATGCCCAATAGCACAGCAGCTTTAGTTCTGCCTCTATATCTGTGTATCTGTCTGTCTGTCTGTCTGTCTGTCTCTCTCTCACACACACACACACACACACACACACACACCCCTCTGCTTTTATCACTCTGAATCCTACTCTCATTCTGACCCTTCTTCCTCCCTCTTAGGAGCTTTATGAGTACACTGAATGCTCTCCTCATATCAAAGCCCTTAACTTAATTCTATGTGTAAAGTAGCTTACTATGTAAGCTATTTATAGGTAAGCTAAATGTAGATGTGGATGCCTTGAAGAACAATTATTCTGCTACCTTAGCCAATGATGCCCAATTCAGGTCTACAGGTGAAACAAGACATATCTAGTTATAGTACAGATCTACAACTGACAAAAACTAACAAGTTTCTGAATTAATCTTTACCTTCTCAAGCAATATGCTATAGAAATGAAGCCAGTGGAGTTAAAGCTTCAGCATATGAATTTTGCAAGGACACAATTCAGCCCATAGCAAGGGATACTGAGGATCCAGGAAGTTCATCTCTCATATTCTGTAAAGGTGGCTTTACTGTGCAACTCTTTGGTGATATTTTCTATGCAAAACTGTAGCTTTGGAGCTAAATAACTATGTTTTTAAAATGTTGTGTAAGGAGATTAAGTTTTCTTGAATTACATCTCTAAAATAAACTAAATCCCTAGCTAGAAACACAACTTTATGGTCTGATCATACTTTTAAAATATTTTCAGTTTTCTTGAAATATAAACGGTAAAGTATTATAAGCTAAGTTCACTCCTGAATTAAAATACAAGTGTAGTGAAATAAGACATGAATGATGATTATCTATAACAATCACTGTCATGGAAAAAACTTCAGAAATTTACTAGATTTCATTCACTATTTGTCTAAAGAGAAAATGTCATCATTAACCATAGTGATTAACTATCAAAAAGCAATTCTAATAGTGCTTTAATCTGGATAATACCATCTGAGTATGATTTTTTTGTGAATTTTAGTAATGCATGGTTTAATAATATGGCAAGGGCACTATTAAAATGCAGGTATTAACTTTCCAATAATTTCTAGAAATTGAAATGAAATCGGGTTGGCAATAACATAACATTTTGACACCAATGAAAATATTTTATGTAGTTACGTAAGTGATAAAAATAAATGTTTTATAAAAAATTTGTCCAGAAGGACTTATAACTAGGAAAAACAATCATAATTAACAAGAGTTCATGAAGTGTACAGCAGCCAAAGATAACTTTTCAGACCAGCTGAGGGAGACGATGTCATTTCTGGTCTTAAGTTCATAAGATCTGACCACCTGTAGAGATTTTTAAAAAGCACTTTAAAAAATTAATTTTCCGAATATGGGTAGCTTGAGTTTTCCTTTGTTTATATGACTTCTTTTGTGCCAAACTAGCGGAATCCAGTGTGCATGTTAGCTTTCTATGGAGCAGTTCCTATGGTACAGGAGCAAATGTGAAACTGCCATTTACCAGCTGGAAAAAGGGACATGGGTCTACTATTTCAAAATGCATTTTGGAATCTAGATTGTGTTTCCAGGAGAGAATGTGTCCAAAGCTACCAAATGTAAGAGGGAGTTGTAAAATTATCCATTAAATGAGGAACCATCTTGACAATTCAACTAGCTGATAAAGCAAAGCTGCGTGGCAGGTAACCAAGACTCCTGCTGCCTCAAAAGCCACAGTGCTTCATAATATCACAGATATTGTGTCCACTGACTTTGATTGAGATCACTGTAGCAGAAGAATATTAACTGCAATAACATCAGAAGCCAGTATATAATTATGTGTGTGGCATTCAATATAAACGTCACTGACCTTTTGACTTTACAAAGCCTACTGAGAATTTTAAGTCAGATAATTACAATAGTGATGACAAAAGAAAACACTTCATTAACAAAAGCATATTTATCTTTTGATTCTACTTTTAAATATTTTGATATTTTAAATTACATTTTAACAGTAACCAAATATCAGAAAAGTATTTAAGATTTTTAAATAGTTTTTTAAAATAAATTTTATTTATTACAGCAGTTTTAGGTTCACAGCAAAACTGAGTGGAAAACACTTGCCATATATCCCCTGGCCCCTATACACACATACACACACGCACACACACACACGCATCTTCACAAATCAAAGCACTTCATTTATTATAATCAATTGCATTGACTTTTCTCTATGGCTCAAAATCCACAGTTGTACATTCTGTGGGTATAAACAAATGTATAATAAATACATGTATCAATCATTATTGTATCATAAAGAATAGTTTCACTACTCTAAAAATCTTGTGCTCTTCCTCTTGATTCCTCTCTCCATCTTTTCTTTTTTTTTTTTTTTTTTTTGAGACAGGGTCTCACTTTTGTAGTTCAGGTTGGCTCTGAGCTCACTATGTAGTCCAGGCAAGCCTCGAACTCAGCAATCCTCCTGTCTCTGCCTCCCGAGTGCTGGGATTACAGGCGTGAGCCACCACGCCTGGCTCCTCTCTCCATCTTAACTTCTGGCAACCTCTTCTTACTGCCTATAATTTTTGCCTTTTCCAGTATGTCCTAGAGTTGGAAATCACCATGTGTAGATTTTTTCAGATTGGCTTCTTGTGTTTAATAACATGTATGTTCAGACATTATTTCATAAGTACATTATGGTAGTAAAATTAAATGGAATCCATACGGAATCCTCCCATATTAGGAGGAGACAAAATTTTATTAGGATTTGTGCCACTCATAGATGACATAAAAAGAGCCAGGTGCAACTAATTTGTGGTACTTCTTAAAATACAGATCAAGCTGAGGTGGGATGAGAACTACTAAGTGTTCCTTAGCAGAAAAGGGGAGGTGTATTATCTCATGCTGAAAGATACTTGGACCAAAGCCTTCTTAAGACTATAAATAAACTTTATTATAAGTATATTATTAGATTCTCTTGCTTCTGAGAAAATTTAATTCTCACTATGAAGAGAAATACAAACAATTAACCATAGTTCATGGCTAACCAAACACGTAATACCCCCATACCACCAAAAACCACTAGCAGTGATGGAATCAAATTCCTTAACAATAATCAATTTAAAACCTTTCTGAAATAAGGTGTGACTGCAACTCACCAGAAAATGCAGAGTCAATATGTATCCCTGTGAATTCCATCATACACAATATCCACTGTAATTATTGTAAACTAAAAGAAACTTACAGCAGGACAACCAAGAGGTGTCATACTTTTTTTTTTTTTTTTTTTTTTTTTTGATACAGGGTCCCGCTTTGTAGTTCAGGCTGGCTCTGAGCTCACTATGTAGTTCAGGCAAGCCTCGAACTCAGCAATCCTCCTGTCTCTGCCTCCCGAGTGCTGGGATGACAGGCGTGAGCCACCACGCCCGGCACTGTGGTATGTGGTATTGATTGCTGGTGGGCCTGAGTCTCCACGCCCAGCATTGTATGTGGTTACCGGGGATCTAACTCAGGACCTTGCAACTTGCGAGGCAGGCTCCGGAACCACTGAGCTAACCCTCCGGCCCGAGGTGTCATACTTATTGAAAGATCTCAAGATCAGTTTTGGGCTAGCTAAGAAAATCCCCTGAAGCCATGTCACAGAATTTGGAGTCTGTCCTTGCCACAGTTAGGAAACTGTAAAATAAACAACTCAAAAAAAATCAGATTCACAAAATTTAAAGCCTCAGTGCAAAAATGGACATAGGAAATGACTAGACACTCCTCAGATGAAAACATACAAACAGAAATAAATATATGAAAAAATGTTCTGTGTCACTGGTCATCTGAGAAATGCAAACTAAAACAACACTGAGATTCCGCCCCACTCCAAAAATAATGGCTAGCATTAATAATTCAATCAATAAATGTGGTGACACTGTGGGGAAAAAGAAACCCTTCACCACTGTTGGGGGGGTATACAGCCACTATGAAAATCAGTAAAACACTAAAACTAGACATTCCATTTGACCAAGCTATTCCCTTTTCTGGTATCTTTCTGAAAAAATTAAAAGAATCATACCACAGTAATATATGCATACTCACAACTGTAGCAGTATAATTTGTAACAGCTAAATCTTAAAAACAGCCTATATGTCCATCAATATGAATGGATAAGATGCAGTTTTTTATACAAAGTAGAACTACTCTGCCATAACAAAGGATAAATTTCTAAGTGAATGGATGTACCTTGAGACCATACTATTAAGTGAAATAAATTAGACACATATATTCAAATATTGTATTGTTTCTCTCATGTGAGAAACTGAAAGTGTAAATAAGAACTAAAGTGGATGATAGATATTAGGAAGTGGAAAGATTATGTTCCAGTGGAAAAGAGAAAAAGGGAGGAGGGTGGAGAGAAGCAAAGGAAGGAAAAGGAGAAAACAGAAAATGGAGACAGTTTTATAAATAAGGAGAAGAATAAGAGTTGCAGGGAGGGCAGTAGAACGGGAGGAAAGAATAGAGATATATTATGAACAGTCACAAATTCCCTATGATGAATGATGAATGTGATCATCATGTAGACCAAAAGTATACCAATAAAATCTATTTTTAAAAATACCAGTGTGGGCCAGAGATTTAGCTCAGTGGTTCCGCCGCCTGCCTAGCAAGCGGAAGGTCCCTGGTTCAATCCGGTGGTCACATACAATGATATGATACTGGGCGTGGTGACTCACAACAACCAGCAATCAGTACCACACCCCACAATGCTAGGCATGGTAGTTCACGCCTGTAATCCCAGCACTCAGGAGGCACAGACAGGAGGATTGCTGAGTTCAAGGCTTGCCTGGACTACATAGTGAGCTCAGAGCCAGCCTGAACTACAAAGTGAGACCCTGTCTCAAAAAAAAAAAATGTGCATTAAAGATATGTTCAACATCTTTACTCATCAGAGAAATGCAAATGAAAAGTAAGTGAAAATTCCATCTCACCTCAGGCAGAATGGATATCAGCAAGAATACAAAAACCAATAAACATGAGAATGAAGAGGGGAAAGAAACTCTTTTGTTCTATTAGTCGAAATGAAAATTAGTACAGCCATATGGAAATTCCTCAAAAAACTGAAAATACAGCTTTCACTTCATCCACCTACACCAGTCCTCAGTATATTCCCAAAAGATTTTAAGTCAGCAAACTATATAGATACCTGCATATGCATGTTTACTACACACAGTTCCCAATAGCCAACTTATGCAATCAACCTAGACACCCAGCAACCAATGAATGGAAAAGAAAATGTAGTGCAGGGGCTGGGGATTTAGCTCAAGTGGTACCGCGCCAACCTTGGATGCACAAGGGTCTGAGTTCAATCCCCAGTACTACAAAAAAAAAAAAAAGAAAGAAAGAAAAGAAAAGAAAATGTAGTGCAGAGGTACACACAATAGAGGCTTTGTTTGGCTTGGTTTGTTTGTTTGTTTTGAGACAGGGTCTTGCAATTAGTTAATGCTGGCCTTCTACTCTCTGTGTAGTCCAGGCTGGCCTTGAACTTGTGATACTACTGTCTCAGCCTCTTGAGTTCTGGAATTATAGGCATACACTACCACACCTGGCATACAATGGAGTATTATTCAGCCATAAAGAACTAAATCACATCATTTGCAGAAAATAGATGGGCCTAGAGATTAGCATATTAAGCACAATAAGCCAAACTGAAAGACAAGTATCATATGTACATGTACAAAATAAGCCAAACTGAAAGACAAGTATCATAGGTACATGAGGCTAACTGACATGGAGGATATGGTCAGATATAGTTAACCCATATGAAAACATCATTATGAGCCCCATTATTATGTATAAATTATATGCACTGGAAAAAATAAAAATATTCCACATAATAAAACACTACATGGCAGTTAATTATAAAATTACTTTAAATATATCAAAATATAATGTCACATGTTGAGTGGAGAAGAATTTTTTTTTTTTTTTGAGACAGGGTCTCACTTTTGTAGTTGAGGCTGTCTCTGAGCTCACTACTTAGCCCAGGCAAGCCTTGAACTCAGCAATCCTCCTGTCTCTGCCTCCTGAGTGCTGGGATTACAGGTATGAGCTACCACGCCCGGCTGGAGAAGAAATTTTAAAAACAGTATGTGCAACCTTTTATCAGTTAAAAAAAATTTTTTTTTTTTTGAGCCAGACAGGGTCTCACTTTGTAGTTCAGGCTGACTCTGAGCTCACTATGTAGACCAGGCAAGCCTAGAACTCAGCAATCCTCCCGTCTCTGCCTCCTGAGTGCTGGGATTACAGGCATGAGCCACCATGCCCGGCACTGTGGTATGTGGTATTGATTGCTGATGGGCGTGAGTCACCATGCCCAGCATTGTATGTGGTCACCGGAATCGAACTCAGGACGTTGTGCTTGCGAGGCAGGCACCAGAACCACTGAGCTAAATCTCCAGCCCTATCAGTTAAAATTTTTAAAACATACAGACCCTCCCTCTCCTAAAGATATATAGTGGACTCGATGGAAATGCAGACTGGTTGGTGATAAAAATGTCAATTGCATAAGTGTACATTTACCTCTATGGGGCTTCTTAAAATTAGCAACACTTGTAAGAGGATAGTTCATAAGGCACAACTCTCATTTGACACAGTGTATGGATATATCTGTCCAAACGTCTTTAAATGACTACTTTTATAACTGCCACTCAATGAGACAACTGTCATTAAATATCAAGATCTAATTATTCCCTTAGACACCAGCTGATAGCATCAATAATTGGAGGTCAAATATCACTCCTACTTCTTTGGTGAAACCCAAGCTAGACTATTTTGGATACAGTTCAAAACACTTCTCCAGCCACCCAAGTAATTATGACAGGACCCCAGAAGGACTGAAGGACCCAGACATTCAGCGGAAGTCACATGAACCATGGTGGGCAGATGGGGGGCTACCTGGCCAAAAGAAGGGTTGGTGGAAACCTAGAAGGGGAGCAAAGTCCCTCGATCTTCCCACTCCCCTGAGCACCGACATGCACCCCCATGCTTAGGGCCAGACCTTGTTCTTTAGTCTCCACTGCTCCTTTCTCTATTTTGACCTTTTTTCCTATCTGATAATTGCTAAAATAATATAAAACTCATTTTGTCCTTGATATTATACCAGCAGCAAACAGTGACTGCTCCCCAGCTTGTGTAACCCTCCCACAGCTCTTATCATAACTTTGGTCCTTCTTTGGTCTTTCCTCCCCCCTTCTCCCTCCGCCCTCCAACAAGGGTGTCTTGCTATGTGTAGTTCAGTTTGGGCCATTTAGTTAGCTCAGGCTAGCCTTGAACTCATAACAATCTTCCCACTTCAGCCTCCTAAGTGCTAGGATTATACTATGCCTGGCCAGACTATGTATTATTTAAGAATACATGAAAGCATAAAAACACAGATTGGCTGGAAAGAAGTTGCCCTGAAATGCAGATTACAAAATAAAATTTTTTGTACAGAACGAACATTCATTTGTAATACTTTAGTTCTTGTATATAAAAATTAAAGAACAATAAGACAATACTAATAACTGACAATTCTTGGCAGCGTATAGTTAATGCTTTAAAAATTATAATTCAAGGGCCGGAGGATTAGCTCAGTGGTTCCTGCGCCTGCCTCACAAGCGCAAGGTCCTGAGTTCGATCCCGGAAAACACATACAATGCTGGGCGTGGAGACTCATGCCCACCAGCCATTAATACCACATACCACAGTGCTGGGCTTGGTAGCTCATGCCCACCAGCAATCAATACCACATACCACAGTGCCGGGTGTGGTGGCTCAAACCTGTAATCCCAGCACTCGGGAGGCAGAGACAGGAGGATTACTGAGTTCGAAGCTTACCTAGGCTACATAGTGAGCTCAGAGCCAGCCCAAACTACAAAGCGAGACCCTGTCTCAAAAAAAAAAAAAAAGTATAATTCAAGTATTTTTATTTTCTGTATTTTTTTCTCAAATTTTAAAAATATAAAAATATTTAATTAGGAAGCAAATTTCAGAAATTTACTAAAAAATAAGGGCCAGAGATTTAGCTCAGTGGTTCTGGCACCTGCCTTGCAAGTGTAAGGTCCTGAGCTTGATCCCCAGTAACCACAATGCTGTGTGTGGTGACTCATGTGCAACAGCAATCAGTACCACATACCATAGTGCCGGGTAAGGTGGCTCACTCCTGTAATCCCAGCACTCGGGAGGCAGAGGCAGGAGGATTGCTGTGAGTTCGAGCCTTGCCTGGGCTACATAGTGAGCTCAGGACCAGCCTGAACTACAAAGGGAGACTCTGACTCAAAAAAAAAAAAAAAAAAATCAGACAGGCAATTTCTGCAAAATACTACGGTAAAAAGCAAAATAATTTTTAAAATCTTAATGCTCAAAGGAATGTTCAGCTCACGTTTAAAAGATAATAACAAAACAAACAAAAACTCCAGGCCTAGTGGCGTACGCCTGTAATTCCAGAAGTGTGGCTGAAGCAGGAGTCCGCTGGGCCCAGTCTGCATATTGAGTTCAAGGCCAGGCCGAACTACATAGCGAGCCCGCCTCCCGCCCCGTCCCACAAAACAGAACAAAACAAAACAGAACAAAACAAAACAGAAAAAAATTGGTAACACTTAGTATTTTAGAAAGTTCTTGAGAAAATTCCCAAAATTATTAGAATGAAGAAACATTTACCTCAAAAACAGTTGAGAGCACGCACAAGGTCCTGAGTTCTATTCCCATTACCAAAAAAAAAAAAAACGTAAAACTAATTCAAATGTTCAGAAGATTAAATCAAATGTCCAAATTTGTGTATAATATTACTGTCTTAGAAATCCCAAGAAGGCAAAGGATAGAGTTAAAACACCAGCCGACGTCCCGCCCCCCAGCCGACGTCCCGCCCCCTCGCGCGTCCCCTCTCTTGGCGCCTGCGCAGAAGACAGCAAGCGGGAAGATGGCGGCCCCCAGCGTTCCTACACCGCTGCATGGGCACGTGGGTCGCGGCGACTTCAAAGACGTGTACGAGCCCGCGGAGGACACGTTCCTGCTGCTGGACGCACTAGAGGCGGCGGCCCCCGAGCTGGCAGGGTGCGAGGAGGGCGCGGGCCCCTGCGGGAGCGGCTGCGGCGGAGGGCCTGAGAATGGACGGCGCGGCGCCGTGCGGAGGTTTTTCCGGTCTCTCGCGGGCCTGTGTGCTAGGGATCTGTCTCCTCGTCTGTGCTCCAGCGGTCCCGCCGCTCACCTCGCTGTGATCCGAAGAGTGCATATCCCTTCGAGCCGCAGCTCGTGCGGGCACTGGGAAACGTTGCTTCTTTTTCACATTAAATCTGTAATGAATATCAAATGGTATTCATGTGATTTACTCCGCATATGAAAAGCATCCTATATCGAGGGAATGGCACAAAAGTTGTGAGATAATGGAGCAAGGGAGTGTTTTTAATCCCACTCTACATGGTTTGTAGCAACAGCCTTTCCCCTGAATTGGCAATTGAGACTGTGAATATGAAAAGAAAAAACCCGAATTTTTCGATTAATGTACACAGATATTGTCATGCACTGCAGTTATATAGTCCATCCCGGTCACTTGACTTGAAGTGCTTACCACAAATTTTAAATGAATCATTAAAAAATTACCTACATTGTAATTTTTCAACGAATAGATTTTGGGTCATTAGATATATTTACTCAAACGAACTGGTTTTCTTCAGGATCAAATAGCTCTCGGATTTCAAAGATCTATATGACATTTATCCTTCATACCTAGACATACTTTCCACGTATGAAATGCTCTAACTCTTAAAATGAAGTTTCATCATGGAAGATTAAACTTAAGAATTTACTGGAATTGAAGTGGAACAGTACTGTTTTATGATTTATCTTTTATTTTCAAGATATCCCAGAAAGATTTACAAGCACAAATTACATTGCAATCTTTGCTATAAAAGGAGCTGATTTTATTATAAGTCATAGATATTTCCAGTCTTGGAATTCGTATTATTTGAGACCAGGGTATTTTCAAAGAGAAGCCACTTAGTAAGATTCGCAGACCTTCCTATATATAACCCATGAAAGCTCTCAGATGTGTGGAAAGGTTCCATCTGACCTTAAAAAAAAACCTGTAAGTTTTTGAGATAGTTGTTTAAGAAGTGCTAGAAAGTACCCTAAATGCATAGTAAGAATAACTGATGCTTTTAATGCATGTATAAGATTGTAGGCATGAAAATACATTTAATTGAAAGATATAGAGCAAAGTTTTTATTTAGTAGCATTTCAGATTTTAAGCATTGTAAAATCAGTTACTCAAGTTTTCTCATTCCAGCATATAGCTATAAAAATAGAGATCTATTAGAATAGAGGATACTTTTCTCCTGGGACACATCATTAGATTTATCAAGGATAAGTACTGAAAAATGATAAACTTCTTTCATGAATAAATTTTGAAATGATGAGTATCATTTGTGGGAAGAAACAATGTCCTTCATTGTAATAGTAACCCTAAATTAAAACAGTTTGATCATTTTGTATGTGTTGAACTTAATGCCACCCCCTATTGTAATATAGGACACTTTATGGAGTTACAATATACTGGATGCCCAAAATATTAGCAATTTTTAGTTACACAATGTTAAGCACAAAGTCAGTATTAAGAATTTATTTGTATTCTGTATTTGTGAGTACTGATGCTGGAGAAACGCATAGTGGTTATAAAACTACTATGTGAGTTGTTTCCTGTGAAGTGTATTTTAATGTTGCGCTAATAATTTATTTTGCTGTATTTTTTTTTTAGAGTGGAAATATGCCTTGAAGTAGGGTCGGGGTCTGGTGTGGTGTCTGCATTCCTAGCTTCTATGATAGGTCCTCAGGCCTTGTACATGTAAGTAATACCTTGGTATTAACTGCTTTCAACTTGGCAGGTTTAGTATTCAATATATTTTGACTTGAACGTTTTGTCCCAATATTATCATTTCTTTGGGACTTGATGCAGAAGCCAAATTTGTCAGTGCCGCTTGCCTCCTGATTCACTGCCCTTCTGAGCCAAAGCAGTAGTTTTAGTATTCATCATTTTTACAACTCATCACATGTTCTAGAATCAACTATCAGTACCAAGGCACTAGAGTATATAACAGTTCATCTAGTTGTCCACTGAAATTCACTGTGAATGACTGAACAAAATAATTGTGTTAAG
>PVIC010012480.1:0-39593 GCA_004025085.1 Thryonomys swinderianus
ATGCACAAAACTAAACTCACAATGGATACGAGACTTAAACATTAAAATAGAAACAATAAGCCTGCTGGAAAACAGATTAGGTAAAACTCTTGGAGACATTGGCTTAGGCAGAGACTTTATGAATAAAACCTGTATAGCACAAGAACTAGCAGAAAGAATCAACAAATGGGTTCTCATTTTACTGAAAAGCTTTTGCACAGCAAAAGAAGTCACTGACACTGCCAAAAGACCACAACAACATGGGAAAAAATCTTTACTAGTTGTTTATCAGACAGAGGGCTATTATCTACAATATATACACTTGATCTTAGCCAAAAGGCCAAGAAGCGATTATCTACAATATATAAAGAACTTAAACGGACCAGCCTCCCCAAGTTTAAAGACCCAATTCAAAAATGGGCATCTGAAATGAACAGACACTTCTCAGAGGCAGAAGTTAAAGCAGCTAAGAAACATATGAAGAAATGTTCAACATCACTGGTCATTCCTTTTAATTTTTATTTCTCTTTTCTTCTGCTTTTCTTTTTATTTATTGGGCACACTTGTCTTCGACCACTGAAGCTTGAATTTTTCTCAGTGCCACTGGCCCCCACAAGACTGGGCATGTTATGCTGAGGATGAACTTCACCTGAGGACTCCTGGAATCTGGGTTAGGGGTATCTTGGGGGGGGGGGGCGGCGGACTGACACACCACAAAGGGCCTAAGAAAAACTACTCAAAAATGTGTTTGAATCATTGTTCTATCAGTAAAACTTGCCTGTGGCCACAGAGTTTTATGAACCTTAAAATGAGGGGGTACTCAGGGCACAGAAATGTAGCGACAATATCAAAACAAAATGTGAAAATGTGACTGTGCTCTCAGGAAAGCATGTAGATCAGTGGAAGTTGGGAAGTATACTCGAGTCAGTGTGGAGCCCCTCCAGTGGGGCAAATTAGATCTCCAGCAGGTTGCCTGAAGTGGTCGTAAATACCATCAAACAGGTTTGCTCCTCCTTGCACTTTTACTTGCCCTTCTCATATGTCTAAGCTTTAAAAAGCAGCTCAGTTTGGGCTGGGGATTCAGCCCAGTGGCACTGTACTTGCCTTACAAGCACAAAGTTGTGAGTTCAACCCATCGTACTGCGCACACACACACACACACACACACACACGTAGCTCAGTGCAAAAGCGATCTCTTCCATTAGCTTTTTAAAATCCCTTATTTCTACTCTTTTAATACTGTTGATAATCACTAAGATCTCTACATATCTATAATCCCTTGTCCATATCAGTACTGTCCAATAGAAATATGTGAGCCACATTTATTATTTTATATTTGCTAGTAGTCACATTGAAATGCTAAAAAGAAATGGATTTGAGTTTTTTCACATTTTACTCAATAAGCAAATTACATATTTTGTTTAATTTTAATATTTTGTTTCAACATTTTATTATCCCATATAATTTCAACAAGTAATAAGTGTAAAATTATTTACAAGCTATTTTATGTAGTTTTTGGTATTAAGTCTTTGAAATCCATTGTGTCCCTCTTAATTTGGATGAGCAACATTTCACCTCGCGATGGCACATATGACCAGTAGCTACCATAGTCACCAGTGCATGACCTATTTATATAAATATTGTATAATATGTATAAATATTTAAATGTGTCATCTGACTGTAGATTGTAGATGTGTCATCTGACTGTGGACTCTGAGGACAGGGTCCTTGTGTGGTTTATCTTTTTTCTTTCACAATACGCAACACAGAATTTTGTAATAGTAGGCACTCAGTGGTATGAATGAACAAATAGAACAAATGGATGAATCAATGACCAAATAAAATAAGTGAAAATAAAATAAGTGAAAAGCTCTGAAAAGCTAACTTTCCAATTTATGTGGAAAATAATAACCTGGCCCTGGCCAAAGTGTCACTTACTGTATTGTCATATGAACTCTTAGGGTTGGACTTCTTTTCAATTCATCCAGTATTGACTGAGGACCTACTGTAAAGAAGATATCAACTGTCCTGTAAGATACTCATATGGAATAAAGAAATGGTGTCTCACTAAGTGACCTTTGTTTCAGAAGTCCTCTAGTTTAGGGAAAAATAGTTTTCTGTGTCCCAACTCCAGTATATGTGCTGCTGAAGCAAGCCCATGATTGCCAGCTTTAAAAAGGAAAACACAACTTGTTGTGCTGGTGAATAATCTTGGATCTCGTACACCTGAAGAATTAAGTGTATTTACCTAGAAATTTGCCACCTTAACTGCATTAAAGCACTTTCATAGATGTGGTTTTCTTTTTTGTCCATATCCCGTCATTTTAGAGAAGAACAAAGTGAGAGTATGTTAAATTAATGTTACTAACTTTTAGCAAATTATTACTTAGGGATGGAAAAACCTTCATATTTTTTGCTTCACAGGAAAAATGTTGAATACTATATGTTATAAGATATCAAGGGCTAATCCAATTCAATAATGTTGTCACATAAATTTTCGGAGTTTCCAAATCTATGTTCTAGTGTTGTCTTTATTGGTCTGGTGCTTCTTGTGAATTGCCATTTCTCTGAGGGTCAGGAGTCTGTCTATCTGTCTGTCTGTTTATGTCTATCTATCTATATGTCTGTCTGTCTATCTATCTATCTATCTATCTATCTATCTATCTATCTATCTACCTATCTATCTGTCATCTACCTATCATCTAATTTGTACCTTGTACTATTTCTGATGCATATTGAGAGTTGAGCAAATGCTTGTTGAGATAATGCAAAATAAAATCTATATTAATTTTCACTTCTGATTCATGAATCCTCTGAAATTAGTAATCATTTGCTAGAAGAGAAGAGAACATGAATGACTAGGCTTATACACTCCATTATACACTTATTCACTGACTAACCACATCCATAGATTTGCGGTTCACTTCTCTATAGTAATTTTATTTCCTCATACATTCTCCTTTCATCTGACTCACATTCGTTACAACTCTTACATATTAATCATTTTGAAACCACAGTTCTCTGAATCATTGATGGGCCTTGCGTTACAAGGAAGTACATCCACTAGGAAATGAAAGCATTTCGAGGAAATGTTTTGGTGCCACGTGCCTATTTTGATAAATTTCCAGGTTGTCAACCTGAGCGAAGGACTGGAATTGGTCTGCAGAGTTCCTGTAGGCAAACAAGGAGCGCAACAGCACTATGAATACTGGCTGTTTCTCAGGGCTATTGCATGAAGATGAATGTATTATTTTTAAACTTACTGCAACCACTTATGACTCATAATAAAAGAGTACAGTATGTGATAGACAAATATGTTTTCACACAGAACCAGATAGTGGACATCAAACTGTCTTCCTTCTTGTGTTCCAGATTCATTTGCACGTTATTAGATGGTTTGATAGTAGACGTAAAAAGTTGGTTGTCAAAGCTTCTTAGGCTAGAAGCCTTTGATCTTCCTATCGAACCATTTTAACATGGATCATGTTTGGTTATATAAACATACTTGTAAAATATTTAAAGAATTTTGGGGTCTGTGAGAGACAAATGCTGACTGAATAACTAAATGGATTATTGGAAGACTCTGGAGTTAAAGTTTTACTGCTTGTGAAATCAGAGGCTGCATAATCTCAGTCATTTCTGTTTCAGTGTGCTGCCTACCGACAAAGGAGTTTACCTACTTAGTCAATCTAGAATTTTAAGACATTAGACATTTCTGTGTATTATAATCACCATTTCAGTACTTTCATTTTCCCAGTTAAAGATAATTTGCTTTTAATTTTGTCTTTCACTCTTCAAAAGGCATGTAAAGACTGAGCCAGTTCTTGGGCTATGTTTATAATTTCTTCACAGATTACAAAGCTCTATAAGATTTCAACATCACTTGAGTCCATCTGGTAAGATGACATATGGTGCTAGAGCACTGAAAGAAATAGTTCACATACTTTATGCTTAAACAGTATTATCAATTTGACATCCTCCTTGTAGGCTTGTTCTATAGCTTGAGTTCTTCCTTGTTCCTGGCCTCATGTTCTTCCGACTGACTCTTAGAAATTTTGCTTCCTGTTATCCTTCCAAAACATAGACATAAAATTGCACTTACTTTCTCTGGTTCAGGCAGTTATGTCAAACAAACTCTTTATCCTGGGAAGACTATGGGTGCTGTGCAGAGGTTGCTATGGGGCTCTTGGGGTTACCTCTCTAGACTAAGGTACAGCTTCATCTTGAGCTGGTCACATGATCCTCCAATCCACACACCTCTTGGATCTGTTCTCATTAGTTTCTTATCCTGATAGACACTTGCTTGGGTGATATTGTGGTTTGCGTTGTATCCCCCTGAAATACTTAATGAAGTCCTGACTCCTGGTTCTTGTGAATGTAGATTTTTTGGAAATAGAGTCATCAGAAGATAACTCACTGGAGATGAGGTCATTAGGGTGGGTCCTAATGCAGTCTGACTCGTGTTGTTACAAGAAGTGAAGACAGAAATACATACGTGGGAGAACACCACATGACGACTGAGGCAGACTGGATTGATGTAACTGCAAGCCAAGGAATACCCAGGAAGATCGGCCACACAAGAAGCTAAGGAGAGCCAAGTATAGACCCTTTCCTAAAGCCTTTAGAAGGAATGTATCTTACCGACACCTTGATTTTAGATCTTGATTTTAGCTGCCAGAACTGTAATAGAAAAGTAACTGTTGTTCTAAACTGCCAGAGTTTATGTCAAGTACATTATTAAAGCAGCTTTAAGAAATAAACACAGTTCATGTAGATTGCATCTTACAGTGTCCACTGGTGGCTGAGAGGTAGGAAGAGGCAAGGATGAATTCTCCTGGGAGACTCAGAGAGAGCATGGCCAGGGGGACACCTTGGTTCCAGACTTGTAGCATACAGACAATAGATTTCTATTTTAATTATCTAATATGTCACAATTTGTAATAGCAGCTGTAGAAGACTAATAGAGTTGGAATCCTTTGGTAGATGACAAAATCATGGTATTTCCATTGGAGATTTCCCAGCTGATTTCAAGGTATTGTATCATTCTATTAATAAGAAAGCAATAAATTCCTAGCTTCGACGCTGGAGCCTCTTTTCGAGAATGAGTCAGGTAGTCGTGTACTGTATGTACAAGACTGCAAGGGAAATGGAGATGGGTGGGCGCTAACAATGAGTCGACATTCTTTAATTTCCATCTATTCAACCCTCCCAACAGCTCTGTGGTGTTAAACTGCGAATGAGAAACTTGTTTCAGAATCACCGAGCACCTCACTCTGGAGACTAGGGGTACTGCATCTGTTCCTTTACTTTGTACCTTGGAGCCTCTACCAAAACTAAAGTTGAGAGTCCCACTCTGTTCAAGCCTAAATCAAAGCTTGAAGCTTATTCTGACAAGTATATTTTATTTCTGAGCATCACCGTGGCTATGAAACAGATACGCACATCAGATATTCATCTGCTGCCTTGTCTTTTGTATTTCCGGCAAGGAAAGGGTCTTGCATGTGCTTAGAAATCTAACCCACACTGAGATATTTAGGAGTTAGTAGATATTTAGGAGTTAGGTAGTTCATCTCTGGTTTTTTACTTCCCCTTGATTTCTTCTTGAAGCTATATTTCAAAGACTGGCTTTTCAGTGGATGCTCAAGAACTGCTTCTGACCTTCCTTCTTAGCTGTTGTTTGCTGATCTTTTCATGTTAACTATGAATTTTAATTAGATTTTATGTTATAGGATTTTAACATAACTTTATGGGATTGCAAGCAGTTAAAATGATCCGTATGACTTCTACTTTGAAAATGTGTTGCCATTTCTTTTATTTCCTAATATATCATAAATTTGTGACTGTTTAATGTGTGTGAAAAGATCTTACATGCTATTTGCTGGGCACATAGATCTACGATAATTTATAGATCAAACAATTTAATTATGCATGCAGTTTCTCTACATCTTTGTTAATTAATTTTTTGAAAATACACATGTTAAATTTTCTCACTGTGGTTGTAGGATTCTCAATTTTTTTGGTACTTTTATAAGATTTCTGTGTGAAAGGTAAGTTGTGAAGAGCATAAATATTCATGACCATATAATGCTTTAATGAATTTTACGTTTAATGAGTGCAAAACATCCGTCTTTATCTTGTTAGTATCTTTATGCTTAATTCTGTCATATTAATTTCCCCATATCAGCTATCCTTTTGATGGTATTTGCTTTGAGTAACTTTATGCCTTACTTTATAACCTCCCTGGGTTGATTCATTGTACTTAAATTTCTAAAAAAGAGTATAATGTTATGTGCTCCCTCAGCCAAAAAAACTAGCAATTAGTACAGATTAAGTGTCCATGATTCAAAAATCCAAATCTAAAATGATCCAAAATGGAAAACATTTTGAGTGCTGACATGGTGCCACTAGCAGAAAATTCCCCACCATGAAACTTTGTTTCATTATTAGTTTCACACATTATTAAAATTCTTGTGTAAAATTAGCTTCAGGTGATGTTTAAGGTATATAGATGAATTTTCTTTCTTCAGCTTGGTTTCCATCACCAAGATCTCTATGTTTGTGCAAATATTTCAAAATCTGTAAAAGTCTGAAATCCAAAACACTTCTGATTGTAAGACTTTTGGATAAGCAGTATTCTAAAGTACATGAATTTAAACCAGAAATTGTCATCATGATTATTGTTATACTCGATTTTAAAATGATGTTTTGCAAGGATGCTTTCTCTTTTGCATGGCTTCTTGCCATTCCTTTTTCTTTACTGCTTTTAATGTAACTCTTTGTTCTCTTTATTCCATTGTTTCTCCAAATGCCACGGGAATACTTTGTCTTCATTCTCAGTGATTAGTCTTACATCTCTAACAAGCATACTTAATCTTGTAACGAAATAAAAAACTACTGTTGATCAGCGCCTATGCTTCTCTGGTAAGGCAAGAACACTAGCCCTGTGTCTAAAAGGCCCCTCCCTTCTTTGTCACATATTTTCATTTTCCTTCTCACTCTCTGCAATTTGCAACCTCCCTGTTTCTTCTGTCAGACAGATTTTTCTGACTGTAGAGACGAGTAGGTAGAAGGAGAGCTGATTTGAGGTGCTTCTGTCTTCCTGCACTGCTGGAGGAGGGCATCAGTGAGGAAAGTCCTTCGGGCTGTATATA
The DNA here is from genome assembly GCA_004025085.1 of Thryonomys swinderianus. Classification (NCBI taxonomy): domain Eukaryota; kingdom Metazoa; phylum Chordata; class Mammalia; order Rodentia; family Thryonomyidae; genus Thryonomys; species Thryonomys swinderianus. Next base: position 7,131 of record PVIC010012480.1, read on the forward strand.
AATGAAACAGAACTTGCCCTAGATAACATCGTCATAAATTCTTAGAGATACTTTTGATGCATCGTTTACTCTCACACCAACATGTCTTTCTTCTCTATCTAATCAAAGATTCAGTCCCATGTACCCAAGAAGAATGAATGTAGAGAGAAAACAAAGGGAAGTGGAAAGATCCCTTTAGCGCCATAGCACTCAAAATGTGCATCACACAATAAAGTATAAACAAAACTAAAAAGACAAAACAGGCAGAAACTTTTCTACAGTACTACAAAACATAAAATTTTGACATCAGGTCTTCTTCTGTAAATGCTAAGAAGCAACAGGACATGAGCGTTTACTATGAAATATAAATGGCTAAAAATGTACAAAAAGATGATGACCAGTGATAAGTAATGGAAAACAAACAAGATATGGTAAGCTTTTTATTAGATGGAAAAGACAATTTAAAGAGCATGAAGGCAACAAATGTAAATAAGTATATGAAAAGTTATTTAGTCCACTATTGGAAGGACAGTAAATTAATATAGCCTTGTAGATAATTTGGTGAAAATTTTTAAAGAAATTACTTGGTTATTTTTATTAATTCAAAATGTAAATAACTGATAACCCTAAAGGATCAATATATCATACTAAGCATTGTTTTTGTAAAAATAGTATATTGTAAAAATAGTATTTTGTAAAAATAGTATATTGAATATTTCAAGACCTTCCTACTTTCCCTAAACAAATGTTTTTTTAAATTGAATTCTTTATTGGTACAATTTATATACATCTCAGAATCACATATAACATTGGGGAATTTGTACCAGTATATGACACAAGTTAATTCTCATTTTTACCCATATCCCTACCCACCCACACCTCCTCCCCCCTTTATACATGCTCTTTTATTTTCTTTCTGTATATATTTATTCCTTTCCTTCATCACATTCCCACACCAAGTTTCCTATAGAAATATTCCACTCTATAAAAGCTGTCCTACTTTCTAGAGCTCATTTGCATCTACAGGTGTTCATGCCAAAGAGAAGATCTGGGAATTGTCTATCTGTGATCTATTGATTTCACTTATTAGTATATCCTCCAGGTGTCTCCATTTGCACCTAAATGGATTGATCTCGTCATTCTTTATGGCAGAGTAATACTCCATTTTATAAAAAAAACACATCTTCTTTATCCCTAAACAAATGTTTTTGACTGAAATTAAATTTCAAGCCTATTATACACATTTGAGATATATCAGTATTTCCTGTAAATTTATCTGTTTTATAGCCTATAAAACTCATATTAATATGCTAATTTTAACTAAAATTTAGGTTTTCTCTGCAAGAATATATATGATTTAGCTGAATGACTTGGTAACTACTGCTAGTTTTGCCAAATAATCTATATGAATGGGACTTTTATGTATGCTATGTGATAAAATTATAAATTTGTAGGTCTAAAGATATGACAGTGAGAAGGATTTATCTCAGTGAAACTGTGCCTGCCTCATAAGCACAAGGTCCTGAGTTCAATACCTGGTATCACACACACACACACACACACACACATGATATGACAAAAATGTATTTAAAGCATATAAAGTAGAAACAAGAGCTGTGGATTTGGCTCAGTGGTACTGCACCCACCTTGTAAGAACAAGGGTCCAAGTTCTATCTCTGGTACTGCAAATAAAACCCCCCAAAACGAATTATTTTAATAGTTGATTTGAAAAAAGAGGACACAATTAATAATAATTTAAATTTTTTGTCCTGTTTGGATACTTCATTCTTATGCTTCATGTATAAGAGGTCTTTGATTTAAAAAATAACAGTTATACTTAATAATGATTTATTAAACTGCCTATGGTGGCACACCCTTCTCTTGTAATCCCAGAACATGGGAGGCTGAGGCAGGAAGACTGCAGAGAGTTCCAGGTCAGCCTTTGCTACATGGTGAGAAACTGTCTTGGAACTCCCCACAAAATGACTTTATAAATCATTTAAAAGTAATATGTTCTGTTTAATCTACAAAATTCAAAATAATATTTGTCATGAATTTACCAATCAGTGTTTTTTCATACTTGTGTATATTTTGATCATTTTGTCTTCCTCACAAATCTTTTGTAAGCCAACTCTTCCCTTCCCTTTTCCCCTTCTATTAATAGTCTCTACTTTCATGTTATCTTTTTTAGATTCCACATATTAGAGGAAAAGTTGACATTTACCTTTCTGAGTCTCACTTTTTAATGCCTGATATGATCACCTCCATTTCTGTCTATTTTTCTACAAGTGACATAATTCTGGCCTAATAGCTGAACAGTCTTTCACTGTGTGCACAGGCACCATTTCTTCATCCACTCAGCTGCTGTTACCACTTGAGCTGCTTCCACATCTAGTCTATTGTGAATTCTTGTGCAGTAATGACTTGAAAAATTTGTATTTTGAAAAGAAATGAATCAAATAGGTAATGGATTTTGCTATTCAGATATTTCTACTTGTTTTGAGGAAATCTTACATCATCAGCCTGTAAGTCAAAAATTTTTGGTGGGCTGGGAGCTCAGTGGTTCTGCCATCTCCCTGGCAAGCATAAGATTCTAAATTCAATCCCTGGTACCACATACCACAATGCTAGGTGTGGTGGCTCATGCCTGTAATCCCAGCACTCAGGAGGCAGAGGCAGGAGGATTCCTGTGAGTTTGAGACTTGCCTGGGCTACATAGTGAGCTCAGGGCCATCCTGAACTACAAAGTAAGACTTTGTCTCAAAAAAACAAAAAAACAAAAAAACATTTTTGGTGATGATCACAACAGGATATCTTGACATGCCAATAATTAAATATTTTAATTTTTTTGTACTTAGAATGCAGTAGCTAAAAAGTAGTAGCTAAAAATGCCATGACATTCAAAAGCAGGTCTTGAAGAAAAACACCATTGCATATATTATTGTATTTTAAATTTTTAATTGATATAATACACTTATTGGTGGGTACATTATTGTAGTTTGATACATACATACTATATTTAATGATTAAATCAGTATAATGATCATTTCTAACTGATCAAATATTATCATTTCTATGATGAAAGCCTTCAAACTTGCTTTCTTGCTATTTGAAACATGTGTTTTCTTAAATATACCTCAAAAATTGAAGGTTTTTCTTTTCATTATTAGATAACAGTTGAAAGACTGTTGAAAGTCAAAAGACTTTCTGCCATTATTAGACTCATAGTGTATGATTTTCTTGATAATTCTCTGTGTTCTGTTTGCTAGTATCTCGTTGAGGATTTTTGCATCAATGTTCATTAGGTAGATTGGTCTGTAGTTCTCTTTTGGGGTTGGGTCTTTTCCCCTTTTGGAATCAAGGAAATGGTTGCTTCAAGGAATGAATTTGGGAGTACTGCTTCCCTTTCAATTTCATTAAAGAGTTTGAGAAGTAGTGGTATTAACTCTTCTTTGAAAGTTTTGTAGAATTCAGTGGTAAAGCCATCAGGACCAGGACTTTTCTTTGTTGGTAGATTTTTTATTACATGTTCAATTTCAGAAATTGATATTGGATTATTTAACATTTATACCCTCTTCATTCAGCTTTGGAAGTTCATATGTGTCTAGGAATCTTTGCATTTCTTCTACGTTTTCCATCTTATTGGAGTACAAATTTTCAAAGTACATGTTTATTATCCTCTGGACTTCATTGGATCAGTGGTGATTTCCCCTTTTTCATTCCTAATAGCATGGATTTGAGCCTTTTCCTTCCTTTGTTTGATAAGGTTGGCTAAGAGTCTGTCAATTTTGTTAATATTTTCAAAGAACCAACTCTTGGATTCATTGATCTTTTTTTGTATGGTTCTCTTCGTCTCCACTGAATTAATTTCTGCCCTTATCCTTATAATTTCCTCCCTATTATGAGCTCTGGGTTTGTTTTGCCCCTCTTTTTCTGGTAGCTTGAGGTTTAGCATTAGGTGGTTTATTTGAGCTTGCTCTATTTTCCTGGTGTAGGCATTTACTGCTATGAATGTCCCTCATAGAACTGCTTTCATTGTATCCCATAAATTCCTGTAAAGCAGATTTTGGTAGGAAGACAAAGTAGAGGAGTTGCAGTAGAGTATGAAATTATGGAATTTAACTCAATCCAAGCTTTTGCCTTTTCTTCAATACATGACTAAATGCTATTTTTAAATGCATGTCTTCCTAACAGGTATCTTGCAGATGAAGAAAGGCCATGCTTAGTGTGTGTTACAGAATATTGAATAAGTAAAGAAATGTTAATTTATTATGTTGGCTAAAGTTCAGAGCTAAATTTTACAAAGAGGTGAATGACAGTCTATTTTCCATTTCTTTTCTTTCCTCTCAAGTCCTTTCATGCTTTCTGTCTTTTCCTCTCCTTCTCTAATGAGACTGCTCATTATGAATGAAGAATCCTGTGTCATGATTGAATGGGAGAAATATATATATATATATATATATATATATGTTCAGAAATATATATAATATTTATATATATTCAGAAAAATATACAGAACAACGCAAGTAGGTAACATGAATGAAAAATGAAAAGAAAGTCCCAGAATCCTTCTAGTTGTATGTTATGATATGCAGTGCCCCCTTGTCATTCAGGATGTGATTGTGTATTACCCATCAATCTTCTCTTTTAATTTTTTTCTTTATTGAGTTCATTGATACATTTTAAGTATATATAAAATGGTCACATTTATCATAGAAAATTTGTATCTGTATGTGACAATCTTGACTCTTATTTCTTCCCATTTCCCTGCCCTCCCTTCAACCCCCTTAATCTCTATACACATAAACTTTGTTTACATTTCTTCCTTTTTATCATTACATTTTTTTCTTTCCCTTCTTTGCTTTCTCCTGCTGTTCCTCCCTGGTTCTCCTTCCCCTTTGAACATTTTCCTCCTATTTCACAATACCTATTATACATTGTGGACCTCACAACTTCAGTTCTCATACTAGAAAAATGGTAGTTACCATGTGTATCCTACTTATTTCACTTACAAATGTAACCTCAATCTGTATCCATTTAGCTAAAAATGTTCATGTGTCTTTATGGCTGTGTACTACTCAATTTTATTTAAAAATAACACATTTTCTTTATCTGTTCACCAGTTGATGGATGTTTGGACTATTTCCAATATTTAGCCATTATAAATTGTGCTGCTATAAATGTGGGTGTGTATATATATCACTGTGCTGTGATGCTTTTGATTCTTTTGCAAATATGCCTACTAGGAAAATAACATGGTCAAATGAAATCTTTAATCTTAGTTTTTTGAGGAATGTCCACACTAATTTCCACACTCAAAAATCATATGATCATCTTAATAGCTGCAAAAAAGTGTTCACCAAAATCCAGCATCCATTCATGATAAGACCCCACAGAAAATTGGAATAGATGGTCTTTATCTCAATTAATTATAGCTTTTTATGAGAAAACAACAGCCAGCATCATACTAAACGGTCAAAAATTGAACTCTTCCATGCAAAAATCAAAAGCAAGACAAGGATGTCCACTATCACCACACCTGTGCAATATAATTCTGGAAACATTAGCCATAGCAATTAAGCATGAGAAAGAAATAAAAGAAGAAAAGGAATAAATTAAACAGTAATTATTTGCTGATCACATGATATTCTATATAGGAGATCCCCCAGTCTCAACCAAAAGACTGCTAGATTTAATAGCCAGATTCAGTGGAGTAGATGAAAATAAGATTAACATTAAAAAATTAGTAGTCTTCTTACACTCACTCAGAGAGAAATTAGAGAAGAAATTACTTTCAGAATAGCATCTAAAAAATGAAATATCTAGGAACTGATCTAACAAATGAAGTAAAAGACCTCTACTTTGAAAACAACATGAACTCTGGAAAAAGAGATCAAAAAGAATATCAGAAAATGGAAAGATGTTTCTTATCTCTAGGTAGGAAGAACCAATGTTGTGAAAGTGACCATCTTTCCAAATCTGCTATGTAGATTTGAGGCAATCCCAAATGAAATCCTAAAAGTATATTTCACAGAAATAGAGGAAATAATCTGGAAATTCATCTGGAATGAGAAGAGACTTAAAATAGGAAAAGCAATTCTAGACAACAAAGACATGAGAAGAGGTATGACAGTCCCTAGCTTGAAACATACTACAAAGCCACTGTGATAAAAATAACATGGTACTGGCAAAAATAGACCTGGATATCAATTGAACAGACTAGAAGTTGTAGATACAACTCCAGACATGCTCAGCCACGTCATCTTTGACAAAGGACTCAAACATTCTCAATGGTAAAGATATCTTCTATGATAAATGGTGCTGCAAAAACTAGGCTTCAACCTGTCAAAGATTAATATTAGCCCTATATCTTTCACCATATACTAAACTAAAATCAAAGTGGATTAAGGCCTAAATTTTGAACAGAAACACTGAACCTGTTGGAAGATAGTTTAGGTAGAACTCTTGAAGACAATGGCATAAGAAATGATTTTGTGAATAAAAGCCCGGTAGAACAGGAATTAGAAAAAATCAGCAACTGGGTTCTTATTAAAAAGCTCTGTACAGCAAGAGAAACCACCAACAGAGCAAAAAAGACAACTGACATATGGTGAAAAAATTATCAGCTGTTCCTCAGACAAAGGACTAGTATCTAGAACATATAAAGAACTTGAAAAAAATCACCCCCACAAATTTAAAGACATAGTTCAAAAATGGACATCTGAAATAAACAGACATTTTTCAGATGAAGAAGTAGAAGCAACAAATAAACATATGAAAAAATATTCAACATCATTGTTCAGTTGAGAGATACAGATAAAAACAACACTGAGATTCTACCTCACTCCACAAAGAATGGCTATCAACACAAAATCAGCCAACAACAAATGTTGGCAGGGCTGTGTGGAAAAAGGAATTCTCCACTGTTAGTGGGGATGTAGACTGGTGCAATGATCAACCTTTTCTTTCACAAACTTTTATAGAATACTTGCTTGGTATTAGGTAGCTTCTATATACCCCAGGAGGGCATGGTTTGATAGGCCCACAAACATAATTTTTTTTTCCCTTTTTGAGACAGGGTCTCGCTTTGTAGTTCAGGCTGGCCCTGAGCTCACTATGTAGCCCAGGCAAGCCTCAAACTCAGCAATCCTCCTGTCTCTGCCTCCCGAGTGCTGGGATTACAGGCATGAGCCACCACGCCCGGCCCACAAACATAATTTTAAGAACTATAAACTATGATAGGAGAGATTATGAATATTAGGGGAACATAGGAATACCATCTGATGCAGTCAGAAGTCTCTGAAAGGTTAATTGGAACTAATACTAAATTAGCTAAGGTTTGAAGGAAGAATCTGTACCATCTGGATAAAGATACAAGCTGGTAGAAGAGCTGTTCTATGAGTTTCATGGGATCAGAGCATTAAAAGTTTGAACAATGGTCATTTATTTTCCTGATCATATTTTTCTGTTCCTTGCTCTATATAACATGGTATGCAGAAATTAAGAATTAAGAGTTTAAAAGGAGATGAAAGGCCTCTACTCTGAAAACTACAGGACTCTGAAAAAGGAGATAGAAGAGGATGTCAGAAAATGGAAACATGTCTCTTGTTTCTGGGTAGGGGAACCAACATCGTCAAAATGGCTATACTCCCAAAACTACTATACAGATTCAATGCAATTCCAATTGAAATCCCAACACCATACTTCACAGAGCTAGAGAAAATAATCCAAAAATTCATCTGGAACCACAAGAGACCTAGAATAGCAAAAACAATTCTAAGCAACCAGGACACAGCAGGCGGGGTATTACGATCCTCAATTTGAAACTCTACTATAAAGCCACTGTGATAAAAACTGTATGGTACTGGCAAAGTAGCAGACCCAAGGACCAGTGGAATAGATTAGAAGATCCAGAAACAACTCCAGATAACTAAGCCACCTTATCTTTTTTCTTTTTCTTTTCTTTTTTTTTTTTTTGAGACAGTGTCTCACTTTTTGTAGTTCAGACTGGCCCTCAGCTCAGTATGTAGCCCAGTCAAGCCTCAAACTCAGCAATCCTCCTGTCTCTGCCTCATGAGTGCTGGGATTACAGGCCTGAGCCACCACACCTTGGCACTGTGGTATGTGGTATTGATGGCTGGTGGGTGTGAGCCACCATGCCCAGCATTGTATGTGGTTACTGAGATCGAACTCAGGACCTTGCGCTTGCGAGGCAGGTGCTGGAACCACTGAGCTAAATCTCCAGCCATAAGCCACCTTATCTTTGACAAAGGAGGCAAACGTCCTCAATGGTGGAAAGACAGCCTCTTTAACAAATGGTTCTGGAAAAACTGGGCTTTAACTTGCCGAAAACTAAAGTTAGACCTATTTCTTTCATTATGTACTAAACTAAAATCACAATGGATTTGAGCCTTAAACATTACAATAGAAACATTACTGCTGGACGTGGTGGCTCACACCTGTAATCCCAGCACTCGGGAGGCAGAAGCAGGAGGATTGCTGAGTTCAAGGCTTACCTGGACTATATAGTGAGCTCAGGGCCAGCCTGGACTACAAAGCGAGATCCCCTCTCAAAAAAAAAAAGAAACATTACTGTTGCAAAACAGGTTAGATAGAACTCTTGGAGACATTGGCTTAGGGAGGGAATTTATAAACAAATCTCTATAGCACAAGAACTAGTAGAAAGAATCAACAAATGGGATCTCAGCCTACTAAAAAGCTTCTGCACAGTAAAATAAATCAGTGGTATAGCTAAAAGACAACCAACAATATGGGAAAAATTCTTTACCAGCTGTTTGTCAGACAAAAGGCTACTATCTTGAATATGTAGAGAAGTTAAAAAAATAAGTGCCCTCAGGTTTAAAGACCCAATTCAAAAATGGGCATCTGAAATGAACAGACACTTCTCAAAGGCAGAAGTAAAAGCAGCCAACAAGCATATGAAGAAATGCTCAACATCACTGGTCATTCAAGAGATGCAGATGAAAACAACACTGAGATTTCATCTAACTCAACAAAGAATGGCTGGTATTGTGAAATTAACCAGCAATAAATGATGGTGAGGTTGTGGGGAGAAAGGAACCCTTCTCCACTGTTGGTGGAACTGTCGACTTGTGCAACCCTTGTGGAGATCAGTGTGGAGATTCCTCACTTCTTAGGATTAGAGGTCCCATTTGACTCTGTTATTCTCCTGCTAGGAATATACTCAAAAGAATTAAAAGAATCATATTGTAAAGATATATGTACATCCATGTTCATACCAGCCCAATTTGTGATAACCCAGTCTTGGAAACAACCCAGATGCCCATCAACTGGAAACTGATAAAGATGTATGTGTGTGTTTAATAAAATGGAGTATTATTCTGCCACAAAGAATAAGTTTCATTCATTTATCTTCCAATGGACGCATCTTGAGGACACACAAATAAGTGAAATAAATAAGTCACAGATATGTAGATGCCATATCTTCTCTCTGGTATGAGAACCTGTAGATGTAAATGAGTTCTAGAATGTATGATAGATTTTATGAAATAGGAAATATTCAAAGCGAAAGTGGCAGGGGAGAGTAATGAAGGAAAAGAGTAAATGTGATTTGAAAAGAAAAGAAAGCACATGTATATGGGGGTGGGGGTTGTAGAGTGGGTAGGGATATGGGTAAAAATGAGACTTAACTTGTGTCATATACTGGTGCAAAGTCTCCGATGTTGAGTGTGATTGTGAGCTATTTATAAAATGTACCAATAAAGAATTCAATTTATAAAAAGAATTAAGAGTTTAGTTTTTCATCATATAGTTAAAAAAAAGTTAGGTGAGGGAAAAAAAATCTGTCTTCATCCTAAAATGGTTTTGTTAGACATTTCATAAATTCAAAAATGGTGAAAAACTGCCTAATAGTATTATTTCATCTCTTTATTAAATGACTTATTCTGCATTTGTTGTTTTTCTTGAGAAAACCTACTTCAATCAATATTCATATGAAACAGTGGGCTTTATCAAATACTTCAATGACCTCATTATAATGACTCATAATTTCAAACCATGGATTTCATATCCCTTGGAATGACTTCTCATCTTTATTTGTGGAAGCTCCATTGGGTAAAATGAATTTTCTATTTTTGGTTTCAACTCATAATTTTGCTATTCCATTGTACTTCCTCAACAGGTGTATGTTGATCACTTCTGTTGCAGGCATTGTGGCAGACTCTGAGAGTTAAACTATAAACAAGATGACTTTACTGTCAAGCCATTGACTTCTAGTCTGTATGTGTAGTAGGAGAGAGGCCGAAGAAAGAGTCAAATGGGGGCAGGTGGGATTCAGAAGGGCTACAAGGCAGTTGCAATGGCATGAGAACACAGTGCATGTAAAGCTGGATGTTTTGGCATACAACTTATAACCTGCGAATTCTGGGAGGTTAAGGCAGGAGGATCACAAGTTTGGACAATGTAGTGACTAAGCGAGAACTGATTTTAAAATGAAAAAGGGCTGGGGATTGAACTCAGTGTGCAGGCCTTGGGCTCAATTCCTAGTATCTCAAAAGAGCAAGACAATGACCTTGCCCAAAACTCTAAAAGAGTACACAGAAGTTCAAAACACCCCTACTGAAACAGCTCACCTCGAGTTAAGGAGGGAAAAAGGGGAAGAAGAAAGGTAAAATTATAAGAAAATTTGATAGTTATAATCTAAGGAAATTTGCAGAAAACAGATGTAAAATTAAAGCATTATGGATTTTTTAGCCATCTTCAGTCAGCAGACAAATACACACAGGAAGTATTAAAAGACCATAGATGGAATCAACAAAACATTAAACTGTTCAATCTCAGACAGCAGGATCATGAACTAATACCTTTGGTTTAGATTATCATGTTGGTTGTATGATGTTTTGTTACACTATAATGGGTAACATAAAGACTTGGATTAATTATCCATTCAAGAGCAAGATCCTTTACAAATGCAGTTACCTTTAGTATTGTTCTGGAAATTCTCTTTTTTTTTTTTTTGAGACAGGGTCTCGCTTTGTAGTTCAGGCTGGCCCTGAGCTCACTATGAGGTCCAGGCAAGCCTCGAACTCAGCAATCCTCCTGTCTCTGCCTCCCGAGTGCTGGGATTACAGGCGTGAGCCACCACACCCGGCTGGAAATTCTCTTTTATGGCATGTGCTTTTATACCATTTCTTAAGTTGCTTATGGTTTGGAGTCAAGAAGATTTTGTCACTTTAGTTGCCCTTCTTTTGTCTTTTCTTTCCAAGTTTCAGCGAGCACTAACACAGCCTGGGGCAGGAGAGATACCCACAGGGTATGGAAGAGCCCAATTCAAGCTGGAATTTTCCTGTTTTTGGTTTTATTTGGATGTAGTTTGTGTTGTTCCAGTTAGAAACGCCTCATCCAAACAAAGATGTCTTTAAATGATTAAAAGCATTGTGTTTATTTCAAATGAGGAGGCATGCTTTCTCAGGAAAATATAAAACAACACGCTCTTCTAAATTACACCAATGGATCGGGAGTGTGAACAACTTTGGAGCCTTCTACCTCCCTCTGAAGTATGTGGTGATGATGTCAGAGGAGGAAACAAACTCAGCTGCGGCGAAGAGGAGACTTGCTCTAAAGTATCAGTGTGTGTATTAGAGGAGGAACGAGTAGGCAGTGTTCAGGGGAGATAATTTTCTACATATAAAAAAACAATTTAACTGTCTCCGTGGAACTGAGATGTAGGTAAAGGTGGCTTTATGGGCCCAGAACTGTTTTCAGGAAGATTATTTAAAGTTTTCTTTGGTTTATGTACCCTAAAATTATGAGTTGTCATCAATCATATTTTGCAATAACAAATGGCAGGTTTTGTTTAGGGAGACGGTCTTAACTCTGACAAGGTAGCTCTCCAGAGTCTTATTACACAAGAAGAGATTACAGAATCAGCATTTATTCTGAATATTTGCAACAGTTTGTGCCGAAGTGACCCTCCGGAGCCTTGAATGTTTGGCAAAGAGAATGTGACATAAAAGGCAAAACAGAGTTCAGCTATTTATTCCTTTTTTAACTAAATGTAACCTACATGGAGTCCAAAAGATGACTCAAAAGCCATGAACTCGTTTTGAGTAGCAAAGATCTGATGAAATATTTGATCATACGATAATATTTACCATTACAACATTGGAACTTGAGACAAATGTGAAGGAACCATGTAATCTTATCATTTCCTAGCATTTATATGAAATGACTTTATTATCAAGGTTTATTTATACTCTTATGCAGTTAAATTTTCTGGGAAAAATGTTTTATTGTGTACTGGACTCTATTTCGGGTGATTCCTGACTTAAAACTCTCCTAGAAATATCCTTGATAACTGCTCCTCACCCTTCTAACACCATCTAACACTCCAATGTTTGCCTTTGCTCTCTTCCTAAAATTAAGTTGCCAGAAAAAGTGCTACAATTGCACACAAATGGTGCTACCGAAACTTTGTAGTGTTCTGTGCAACACACTATTTTCACATCATAAGTTCTTACACTAGTTCACCAAGGTAGCCATCCTAAAATTTGTAATTCTTTTTTTTTTTTTCTTTTTGAGACAGGGTCTTGCTTTGTAGTTCAGACTGGCTCTGAGCTCACTATGTAGTCCAGGCAAGCCTAGAACTCAGCAATCCTCCTGCCTCTGCCTCCCGAGTGCTGGGATTACAGGCGTGAGCCACCACGCCCGGCTGGAATTCTTTTCTAGCAGAAGACATACTGTTACAGAGATTTGTCAGACTGGGCATAAAATCAAGACCAACTAATACACTGTCTACTGAAAATATTTTTTAAACATAAACATATGGATAGGTTTAAATTAAAGGATGACCAGAGATGTAGCATGCTAACATTGATCCTAAGATAATTGATATGATCATATTTATAAGACAAAATTAACTTTAGAACAAAGACAATTATCAGAATACAGTTGACATAAATTTGAATATATATTTACTTAATAAGAAAGCTCTTGAATACATGCACTAAAAACTAATAGATGATTGAAAAACTAGTAGAAAATAGAACATTAATAATGTTATATTAGATTTGAAACCTGTCAACCAACACATACTTAATGGACTTTTGCAGAACATTCCACTCAACATCAGGAGATTAAACTGTTTTCAGGTCCACATGAAACATTCAGTAAGATAGACTATTTGTTGAGACATAAAATAACTCATAACAGGGACTGGAGATTTAGCTCAGTGGTTCTGGTGCCTGCCTTGCAAGCGCAAGGTCCTGAGTTCAATCCCGGTAACCACATACAATGCTGGGTGTGGTGAGACACGCCCACCAGCAATCAATACCATATATCACAGTGCTGGGTGTGGTGGCTCATGCCTGTAATCCCAGCACTCAGGAGACAGAGACAGGAAGATTGCTGAGTTTGAGGCTTGCCTGGGCTACATAGTGAGCTCAGGGCCAGCCTGAACTACAAAGCGAGACCCTGTCTCAAAACAAAACAAAACTCATAATAAATTTAAAATGATTGAAAGAATATGTTCTCTGACTACAGTAAATCTACAAATCAGTAAGAAAATGATATCTGGGGAAATGTTAAGTAATAATTTTAATTAATAAATGTTTTAAAAAATAAAACAAAGGAAGAAATCACAAGGAAAATAATAGACATTAATTAGAATAATTAATGGTGGTCTAAATTTCTACTTTAAGCTAGAAAAATGGGAACAAATTTAAGCAATGTAAGAGAAAAAACTAATGGAGATGGAGCTGAAATAAATAGGCTAAAATACAGACTAACAATATGCTGTAAAAAAAGGGCAACAAAACATAGAAGAAGGGTATAGGTGAATATAGGTATATATAGATAGGGTGGGTTGGGGAATGGGAAAAAGTGAGAATTAAATTCCGTTATAAATTGGTACAAATTCTCAATATTGTATATGATCGTTATGTGTATATATAATGTACCAGTAAAGATTCAAATAAAAAAAGGACCACAAAGCCAACCAAACCAAAAATGTTTGGAAATATTTATAAAATTGACAAACCTCTACCCATATTAATCAAGAAAAGAGAAAATACACAAACTATAACTATCAGGAATGAAATAAGATAGCACTACAGACACTACAGACATTAAAACATCATGCCAAAAATTCAACAGAACGACACTGACACATCCTTGAAACAGATTACTGAAATAATTTTTTGTTTTAATTTTTTATTAGTATATTTTCAAAACATAATCTTTACATTTTTGTGGGAAATTGATACACATATAACACATCCTAATTTTTTATATTCCTTTCCACTACACCCTCATCTCTTGATCCTATTCCCATTTCAGAACTACCAGTTTCCCTACTTCTTTAATATATAATTTTAGTTTGAAATATTATACAAGAAAATTTTAAATATGACTAATTCTACAGTAAAGAAATTCAGTTTGTAAATAAATTTTCTCTATTAAAAATGTTAGTATCAGGTGGCATTAAGGTGAATTTTTTTTTTTGAGACAGGATCTCGCTTTACATTTCAGGCTGGCCCTGAGCTCGCTGTGTAGCCCAGGCAGGCCTCAAACTCAAGAATCTTCCTGCCTCCCGAGTGCTGGGATTATAGGCATGAGCCACCATGCCCAGCACTAAGGTGAATTTTACTAAATCTTGGAGAATGAAAACTACACATTCAATCTTTTTTAAAGTATAGTAAAAGTGACTAATACTTCCTAACTCATTTCATATGACCAGCACTAACTTTATTGCAAAATCAAAGAGATTTCTAAAATGAAGACTATAGACAAATATCCTTAAAGAACACAGGTGTAAAAATATTTCATAAAGTATTAGGAACTTGAATCAAGTTATTTCTGAGGACAATATGCCATGACTATCTCACATTTATCTTTCAAATAAAAGATTGGATTAACATTTGAAAATCAATCACTGAAATTTAAAAAGCCACTAACGTAGACAATTTTATTATTGCAATAAATGCAGAACAAAATATTTAAACGAAGTTAATTCACTAGTGATAAAGTTATCTAGCAACTTTTGTACAGGTAGGAATTCCTTCAAATGGAAGAGTATGATGCTTATGTAAATTTACAGGCAACATGGTACCTGTAGGACTGATTCCTGAAATTAAGTACAAAGTGTTCAATCTATTTGTATTTATCATTTCATCCAGTGTTGTAGTCAGTGGGAAAAGGTAAGGAAATAAAATAAGAGCATGCAGAAGGGAAAAGAAAAATAAAACTACTTTTATTTCCAGTTGACATGATTATATCTTTAGATATAAAGATAAAAACCTTCTAGAACCAAAAAGTGGAATTTAGCAAACTCTTTGAATACAAGCTTAATATTTAATTTCCACCAGCCAAGCATGGTGACTCACGCCTATAATCCCAGCACTTAGAAGGCAGAGGCAGGAGGATTGCTGTGAGTTCAAGGCTTGCCTGGGCTACATAGTGGGCTCAGGGCCAGCCTGAACTACAAAGTGAGACCCTGTCTCAAAAAACAACATTCAGTTAGCACATGTATACACTGACAATAAAAAATGAAATACAATGTCAAAAATTTTTATGGCCTCAAAACATAGATAGAGTAAAATTAATAAAACATGTCTAAGACTCATACAGTATACTGTTCTCCACATTTCTAGGAAATCTCACATGATCTAGAGCACTGGAGAAATATTCTGATGAATTTGAAGGTTCTGTATTCTTAAAACTCTGTATTCTGAAATTGATTCATAGGTTCAATTTATGCCAGTCAAAATTGGCAGTGATTTGGAAGGAAACCACAGGTGGATTCCAAAATGCTTATGTTTGTGCAAAACTCCTGGAGTTATTGAAACTAATTTGAAAAAAGTTGAGAAAGTAAATTATTTTATTTCAAGGCTTAGAGTTACAACTATGAAAATAGGATACTACTGGACAGAGTGACCTACTGGTGAACTGATTTTCAACAAATATTCTAAAGCAATTCAATGGGAAAAGTAGTATTTTCTCAGAAATACTACTGGAAGGACATATACATATGGAAAAAATCAATCTGAAGCTTTAGATCATATACAAAATGTATAGGCTTTGTAGGAAATGTAATTCAAAATGGGTCATAAACTGAAATACAAAAGCTAAAAAATATAAAACTACTGGAAGAAAGTACAAGAGAAATTCTTCAGGGTTCTGAAGTAGCCAACATTTCCTTAAGCAATAGCAAAGCATCATCTGTTAATGTATAAATTGTATATCAACAAAATTTAAAATTTTCATTTTGGACCTATATAACTTTTCAAACTAAAAGATGAGTCACAGACTAGAGAAAACATTTCTTGTACAAATGTTTTTCAAGAAATTTATATCCATGTCCATTGATAAGAGATTGACTAAAAACAATCAATAGAATGAAATTCTTTCAGCCACTGAAAAGGTAAGTTAAAGCTGCATGTACAGGAAAAGACATTATTCGTCTGGAAGAGAAAAAAATGAAGAATACAGGATAGATTTTTACATAAATTATGAATGTGTGTTTATCTGTGTCTATATACACATGCTTGTGTATGTTTTAGGCAGGATTCTTCAGATAAACAGAACCAAGAGGATACATAGTATTGTAAGGAATTGGCCTAAATGATTGTGGAGACTTCATGAATGCAAACTTTGATCTGGGGAAACTTTTCACAGGAGATTCACGAAAGAGGGGCAGTTATAGTCCTAGATACTGCTGTAGAAGGAGGAGAAGCAGATGTTTCCGCTGAAATCTGGTCACGCTGGTCTGCAGGGACAACTCCTCATGCCCAGTGTCAGCCTTTGGTTCTCTTCAAGTCTCTGAATAACTGGACAAGGCTTACCCACAAAATGGAGGGCAAAGAGTCTCAGTCAGAGACTACCATTTCTTTTTTTATGTTACCTATGGAAATATTTATTTCAGTAGTGCCTCACATTTTCCATTATGAAATGAATAAAGGTTAATTTTAACAAATTTTACAATTTTTAAATAATTTTAACTAAAATGTCCTAAAGTTGTTCTACCAATTTAAATGTAAATCTCATTTCAAACTAACTCACAGAAGCATCCCGAATCATTTTTGAACAAATATATGGATATCTTTTACCCAGTCAAGCTGATATACATAACATTATCATAGTATGTATTTTTTTTTTTTTTTGAGACGGGTCTCACTTTGCAGTTCAGGCTGGCCCTGAACTCATGCTGAAGCCCAGGCAAGCCTCGAACTCAGCAATCCTCCTGCCTCTGCCTCCTGAGTGCTGGGATTACAGGCATGAGCCACCATGCCTGGCACTGTGGAATGCGGTGCTGATTGCTGGTTGATTGCTGGTGGGCGTGAGTCACCACGCCCAGCATTGTATGTGGTTACCGGGATCGATCTCAGGACCTTGCGCTTGCGAGGCAGGCGCCGGAACCCCTGAGCTAAATCTCCGGCCCCATAGTATGTATTTCTTACCTTTAGGAACATTACTTATGCTTTTAATGCTTTCGCAATTAGTGTTTTCTAAAACTAGGAATATTTGTTGCATATACAACTGGCAAAATCAAGATAGTCTTACTTGATTTTAAAAAGTAGTTATTGTGCTTATTTTTGAAAATTACTCTGTTGAAATAAAATATACACTACATTTAATTTATCTTTTTAAAGTATAAAGTTCAGCAGACTTAGGTACATTTGTATTATTATGCAGTGGTCACCAATATCTACCGATAGAAAGCTTTCTTCTTTTCAAACTAAATCTACTTGTTTTCAAATGTAGCGCTAATATCCTGTAACTGTCAAGGCCTTATTATTAAGGTGACAGTCACGTACAAATGACTTAAATTAATTGGGTTTCAGTAATACTGTTTATATTTGTTTTGGAGATCCTTCAACCCCTTTTTAAAGTTAGTATATTGACATTATGTATCATCAACCAGGAAAAGAGATTGGGAGTCTGCATGAGGTTTTTATTCTGGATAAACTATTGTTTGTAATTTCTGGTATTTTCCAGAAATTTCCACCCATTCTCTGGGCCTTTGACCATTTGATACAAGTAACTTTCTTCTGCTAGTCAGATGTGGTTTTCATCTAATTCTGGAGTTCAGATTTAGAAACCAATTTTCCATTGTGTATAAGCAACATTCTTCAACATCAAATTTAACAGTAAAAATTATGCAGTAAAAATTTTGCTTTTCCTCTAACCTCAGATGTCTCAGTAGGTTTTGACTACCTGTGTGGAACTAAGGGAGTGTTATGTATTTGCCTTTTTACATCTTAGTAGGTAACATGGACTAATTTCCAGTGTGAGTTGTGAGTAGATTGAGCACCCCCCTGTCTTGTAGCTCCTCTTGCCTGGATATCTGTGGATGGTGAATATAAAGCCAGAATGTTTTGAAGCCAAGGGCCTTTTTTGGGAGCCATCAAATGTAGATAGTTGGAATAACACATCATTACCTTTCTACTGTGAATGCTTAGACCTGTAAAAGGCAAAAGCAAGGACAGAGCACTTCTGAAATGTTAATTAGGGACAGATTTTCACAGCATCAGCATAGTTACCCTCTCCTCTTTTTGTGGTAGGTTGAAATGAAGTCTAGGGAAAATAAAACTAGGTGTTTGCTGACCCAAGATTTTCTTTATACTTTGCCCACAAAATTATGACTTTTGAATAGGAGGTATGTACATTTTATCGCAATATTATTTAAGAATTCTATTCTCGAATACAATTGTTAGAATATAAATTCAGCAACTTGCAAATAAGGATGCTGCCTAATCAAAGTATTTAAAATTGAAGTCTAGGGCTGGAGGGTTAGCTCAATGGTTCCGGTGCCTGCCTCGCAAGCGCAAGGTCCTGAGTTCGATCCCCGGTAACCACATATAATGCTGGGTGTGGAGACACGCCCACCAACAATCAACACCGCATACCACAATGCTGGACGTGGTGGCTCACACCTGTAATCCCAGCACTCGGGAGGCAGAGACAGGAGGATTGCTGAGTTCGCGGCTTGCCTGGGCACCATAGTGAGCTCAGGGCCAGCCTGAACTACAAAGCGAGACCCTGTCTCAAAAAGAAAAAAAAAAAATTGAAGTCTAACTCTACATTCATGTGTAATCTATTCAAGTGTGGTATTTTTCTCAAATGGGTTAAGCAGAATTTAAAAATTCCCATCTGCATTATTTTGTGCATTCAGGAAAAGTTTTCCCAAATCTTACAAATAGACATCTAGGATTATTAGCCCACCCATTCTTTTTTTTTGGAAAAACATACTATTATGGTTTAGATCTAAAATTTCCCCATTATTACAGTAAATATAATAATTGTGTATTGCAAACACATACCAGTAAAAATAAAAATCTAAAAATAAAATGTATATACATAAAAATATTGATAGATGCTAAGAAACTACTAGAAGATTATATTATTTTATGCTGTTTCTTTCTATACATTTAAACACCAGATAGCTGGTGTTTTTGAGAATTGGTTGAAGAAATACTTAAAATTAAGCAAAAAGTTGTTCATCTGTTTTGCTCTGCTTTGTAGTTCAGGTTGGCCTTGAGCTCACTATGTGGTCCAGGCAAACCTTGAACTCAGCAATCCTTCTGCCTCTGCCTCCTGAGTGCTGGGATTATAGGCTTGAGCCACCATGCCTGGCATTTGTGGTATGTGGTACTGATTGCTGGTGGGTGTGACTCACTATACCATGTATTGTTGTATGTGGTTATGGGGGATCGAACCAGGGATCTTGCTCTTGCGAGGTAGGCGCTGGAACCACTGAGCTAAATCTCCAGCCCCATCTTATATTTTATTTAATAAAAAGCAATTACTAAGAATTATTATTTATGTTGTAATAGGGAGAAAGTGTCTATACATATATTCATTTAACTTTTATGAAAAGAGGTTGTTTAAAAGCTTTCATTTTTAGTATGGAATAAGAAGAATAAAAGAGATAATAATACAAAATAATTATCCTGTGTTCAAAGATGGGGCTTTTGAAATGACTGAACTTTGAGGCACTGTACTCACCAGTTGTTTGGTTTGTGGATGAGTTCATAGCTGACCTTCCTGTTAGGGTATTTCAGAAACTGGCCAGAGCTTGCCTATTGCTCAGAGATAGAAAAGGATAAATTCCTCTGAAAGATTTTGCTTTGAGAAGAGAACTGCAGATACCCTGCTTACACAGGGGTGCCTCGGAAGGTGTCTCACCAAGTTCGCCAATCCAGGGACTTCAAGCATGCTGCAGCTTTGGTCCAAAAGAACCCAGCTATTGCTCATGTTGGTAGCAGATCTTGGCATCACTCAGGTGCTGGCAGTGTTAGAAGAATACAGAGTGCAAGAACTATGTGGTCCCGAAGACTTCGGCTCACGGATCTAAGCAAGGTCTGGGAGACCAGGCCCTGTGCCCTGAGAGGTGAAACTCAAGGTGCAGTGGAGACCACAGGGAGGGGAAGATGCAGGAATTTGGAACCTCTGATGAGCAGAGCTGTCGGCAGTGAGCAGAGCCAGCCTGAGAGAGGTCATGAGGGTGCAGTCAGCAAAGCCGAGGGGCAGAGCGGCCCGAACCCTTTGGTGCTCTCACGTCTTATGTCACTTTACTTGTGCTGGTTGCTGGACACGGAGCTACAGGATTTCGTTTTCCCTTCGAGTGTTGATCTGGACTTGATCTGGGACCACAGCTAAGTTTGCCATGAGCTTCAGAGGAGATTTTTGAATTTAGCCTTTTGCAAATGCAGAAACTTTAACATTTTGCCAAGTCTTAGAGATGGATTAAATGTATTTTGCATAGTGAGATGGACAGGAGCCTTTTGGGGGCCAGGAGTAGAATGTGAAGTGGTTTAGATAAAAAATGTTTCCTCAAAGTCTTGTGTGTTCACGGGCAAGACCTTTTTGGGGTGATTAGATCATGAGGGTATGATAGTCAGCAGTGGATTAGCCCATTAATGAACTCATGGCTGACTTTCCCAATGAGGGATCGGGGCTGTTTGGAGGTGAGTCACTAGGGCCATGACATATAAAGATATGTTCTTTTCCCAGTTCTTTTCCTCCTTCTCTGTTTCCTGGTAGTCAAGAGCTGAGCGGCTTTCCTCTATGAGGCCCTTCTGCCATGTTATCTCTGCCTGTAGCCAGTCTACTATGGATTAAAAAAATCTGAAGCCGCCGGGCGTGGTGGCTCACGCCTGTCATCCCAGCACTCGGGAGGCAGAGGCAGGAGGATTGCTGAGTTCGAGGCTTGCCTGGGCTACATAGTGAGCTCAGCGCTAGCCTGAACTACAAAAGCGAGACCCTGCCTCAAAAAAAAAAAAAAAATCTGAAGCCACGAGGCACGAGAAAATTCCTTCCCACTAAGTTCTGGGTGTCCATTTTGTCCTACTGAGGAGAGTGTGATGAATGTATCTGCATTCTAAGACATCAGTGTTACTTAATGATTCAATACAGACCATTACCAATAGAAAGCCGGCGGGTGGCTGTTGGTAAGGCAGAACCCAGATTTTAAACAGAGAAAATAGCAATGCCACTGTTAATATTGTTAGTACTTGAGACAAATATTACACACTTTGGGAAGTGTGCATTACATGTCAAATTCTATTATAAAATATGCCATCAGAATAGAAAAGTTCTTAGCATGAAAAATATCCATACCCTGGTCAATAGCCTATTTATTTCAAGCAATATTCAATACAAAACAGAGGCCTTTCCATTTTCATTGGAATTCACTAATAAATTTGACCACCATAAACCTCTAGCCACATGATTTACATCCAGTGCACATTTTTCTGTGCATAGGTCTTGGGACTGAATTCTTTGTGGTGTCTTTCCACATTCACTTGAATTTCCTTTCCACATTTCCTCTAGATTCATCTCTTAGACAATAGATTTCATTTCTGCTAAAGTTTTCAAAATGGGTGAAAATGACTTAAAGCAAACTAGGAGATTAAAGGGATTTTCTAAGATTTAATTATTCCAGATGATAAGGTAGTGGCTTCTAATACATGTCAGGATTGGGGAGGGTAATCTGCTGATAATAAGGAATATGGCTCAGTGAAAACTTCCATCTGAGGGGTTTGAGAGGATTGATTTAGATGAACAGTTGTTCAGTATTGAACCAGAGTTTGATCTTAAAGACAGTATCAGTATCTCTGGAAATAAAATAGAAACAATATATGATACAAGTGTCTAACTGAATAACCCTTCAATATCAGAAGTAGCAAACAACTTCTAAAAAGAACTAATTTCTGAATTGAATACTTTGAAATGTTGTTGCCAAATGTGGGAAGTATCAAAACTGGAAGGAGAGACACTAAATCTCAGAAAGAAAGTAGTCTTTGATATCCAGAGGGACACACAAAGGCTAAAAAAAGTTGAATGTCATACGAAATGTTATGGTTTGTACAACAAAGTTTCACATGGTCATAAGTGGGAAGTTTTGGATGGTGCTGTATTAAGGTGTGTGAACGAAGATTAAGGGTGCAGTAATAGGATTAAGGGTATGGATAGTAGAAGCCCCACTGTGGATATGTGTGGCCTCAGTAAATAGGTCCATAGCCTGACGGAATATAAAGGGACAGAAAGGAGGCAGGTTCACTGCTTTGCTGTTTCTTGCCTACCTTGCCATGGACTATTTATCCTCTGCTATGCCCTGCTTTGGAGCTTGCTGATTATGAAATGAAAGGTCTACAAACTGTGAACTGTAATAAACCTTTCATCTTTTTTTTTTTTCTTTTTGAGACAGGGTCTCACTTTGTAGTTCAGGCTGGCTCTGAGCTCACTATGGAGCCCAGGCAAGCCTCGAATTCAGCAATCCTCCTGTCTCTGCTTCCTGAGTGCTGGAATTACAGGCGTGAGCCACCACGCCCGGCACTGTGGTATGTGGTATTAATTGCTGGTGGGCATGAGTCTCCACACCCAGCATTGTATGTGATTACCTGGGATTGAACTCAGGACCTTGCCCTTGCGAAGCAGGCGCTGAAACCACTGAACTAAATCTCTGGCCCTAAACCTTTCATCTTTAACTTTGACAGTCAGGTATTTTGTTTCAGCAACAAGAAAAGTAACTAAGACAGAAAGCCTTGACTTAAATGAATACTTAATTGATGGAATAACTTCTGCAGAACAGTTTCACTTGCCAGCAATAACTTTTGGTATCTTTCTTGAACAGACATTATTTTAAAAAGTGACATCATTTTAGAATAGTAAAAAGCATAGATTAAATCTTAATTTAGAATTATTAACTCATTGCATTATTTTCAGCAAAACATCTAACAGTTGCTTAACAAATGTGTCCAAATGGTCTTTTGGTAAAAGTAGAACAGAATTAATGATATTTTGTAGTTTAAGTGGTTCTTGTGGAAGGAAAAAAGAAAACAAAGTCTTTTATGTTTCTTTTACATACTAATTTTCTATTATATCATGTTGAAATTACACAGTAGATTTTTCCGAATAAGATACATCTGTGGCTGAATTCATTAGTATTCCAGAGGACAAATGGATAGGAGTGTTAAGAAGGGACATTTCCAAGCACCCATTTTCCCGTGTGATTAATTCTTACATTTTCTGTGGGACCCAAAGGGAAATCCTCTTTACTTGACCATAACATGATTTAGTGCTCTTCCTGCCCACTAAGGCGTCATCCTAGTGTTCTGGTCCAATGAATAACAATAGTTCATTGTGTTACCACTGTATATAATAGAGACCAAGAGAAGTTGTAATTTACTTATTTATCAAGGGCCAGCTCATAGGCTGACCATGCACCTAAATGTAAAAATGCAAACCCAATGCCCAAAGTCCTTTATTTTTTTTATTTTTTGAGACAGGGTCTCACTTTATAGTTAAGGCTGGCCCTGAGCTCACTATGGAGCCCAGGCAAGCCTCGAACTCAGCAATCCTCCTGCCTCTGCCTCCTTACTGCTGGGATTAAAGGTGTGAGCCACCACACCCAGCCCCTAAAATCCTTTATTTTAACAGCAAAATTTACTAGACTAATCTTTGACAGATCTCAAGACAGAAGAAAATGAAAAGCTTCTGTATTAAGACTTCAGCTATTTTTTTTTTAACCAAGAAACATCTTACAGAGATTCTTTTGAATACATACTACTTCTTATTTAGGCAATCTGTTCAGTTGAAGCCATCTCTCAATAGCACTTAGTATGGGCAGTTGTCCTGATTTTATTTTCCTTATTATGCTCTCATAACTTAGATTTGACATTAAAAGCATTAGGCCATTCTCTCTGTCTCTCAAACTTGTGAATTTTGTGCTTCTTATTTTATATTCCAGGAAACGCCAGATGTCACAGGACTTAGCAGTTCATGCAAGGATGCTGGTTGGCTCATGTAGAAAAAAAGCTAATAGTTTAGACTACTTAATCTTTGGAGAATCCACAGGCCAGACACAATGTGAATAAGTGTCACATGTGAACACAGCATCAAAAAGTCTCTGGAGGAACTCATCAGTGTAGTTCTCTTCTTATAGACTGAAATGGAAATGTGTTTATTTTCTTTTCTTTAAAAATTGTCCATGGAACTATGGAATTTATCGAGTTGTTTAACCTGGAACTGTGGGTGATACATCTAAACATGTGTTGCTTGAGGACATTCAGATAATGTTGTTGCTGAACAAATGTGACAGTGAAAATAGATTATAAATGTGTGAGCAAAAAGTCATGAGCAGCTGTACCGATGGAGAGCCAGTGTTCTTGCCCCATTTATATATTCAAGAAATCCTTGGACACACAGCCTATTAATGAAAGAAATAGCCACTATTCCATTAAAAATATTTAATGACACCAGAAGCTAAAGAGTAGTGATACACTGAGTTCTTCTCTAAGAAAGACTTCCTACCACATGCTTAGGTCACCATATACTTTGGAAGTGGGTATGCTTTTATCTTTCAAGAACTTAGGGATCTCAGTCTGAGGTGATCTTTATACTTAGGGATTCAAAACTTATCAACCACATCCTTTACAGTAAAATTAGATGATGCAAGATTTATAAAAAAGGGAAATCTTGGCCAATGTCATTTCTGGATGTTCTTTTGGTTAAAGACTCACCTGGTGATCTTTTTTTTCTAGTTGTGAATGAGTAATCAAAATGAACACACTGAGTTTTTAGTTGAAAATTCAAATTAGTCCCATGGTCTCTGAGTAAAAGCTATTGCAATCAGAGAAGCCAAATAGAAGTACCTGAAACTGGTTCTGTTATAATAACAACAACAACAAAAAATTAAAAACACAATATCACTTTGGAAGAGGTTGGCAAATTAAAAGTATAAGGGATACAATAGTAGTAATTATATCCCCAATTAATTCTAGTCTATTTCTGACAAAAATTGATGGCTATAACAAGATGATAGTTGACTGATGAAAACTTTGATTACAGCTGCTGTGTGAAATGTGACATCTTAATGAATGCAGAATATTGTGGCCTCTTAAAGTGGTGCAAAACTACCGAGCTAACAAGTGCACGCTTTTCAATATCCATCAGAAATTAGGATCAGAAGCTGTTTGCACCCCCACAGATGCACAACCATACACTTCTGTACTTGCACACTTGGGGTGAATCATTCTCCTCTCTTTGTTACAACATAAACTGGAGAGGGCTGGGCTGTGTGAACATTTTGTAGAACTGCAGGACCATTTTATTGCTAAGTTGCCAGGTAGATCTGCTGAACAGGAAGTGGCAAATGTTTGCTTTAGTGACATACTATTATCTGGATGAAACAACATAAAATCTCAAAAGACTCAGGGACCTGTCCTATTAGTCCCATTTGTAACTTTTTGATGGGTTTCGGTGTTGTGATACACGCAGGAACATCCTTCATTGTACTTTGCACTTCCTAACACTCATGAAACAGCACATTTCTTGGGATAACATTTTGGTTTTGGAAGCAGAAGAGTTTGTAACTGAGAATGCTTCTTAGCTCACCGGCATACAGAAATGTGGTCCCCAAAATGTCCATACAACCAGAATTCACTGGGATTCTTACTCTGTCTTTAGAGGGAGAATCTTTTTGAGAAGACAGAACTTGGAGAACCACAAAGTGTGCGGTTGCAGGATTGAGAACCACAAAGACCACAAGTGGCCCACAGAACCATTTCTACTTAGACCCTTTGCTTTTCAAATTCATGTGCTCCATCTGTTAGGCATGAAGCAGCCAATGATCATCGGTTTAGTGTAGACAGCACATCCTGTGGGGTAGCATCCCATCCCCACAGGACAGCACCTCAAGGTGGTGAGAAGAAGCAGTTCCACTCTACTCTTTGTGGTTGTCATTTCAGTGTGCCAGTGAGCTAAGAAAATCATTATATACCATAGGGTAATTGACCCCAGTTATTGACAGGAGGTTGGGTTACTTCATTATAAAGGCATGGAAAATATTTTTGTCACTAAACTTATTTTCTTCACGTTTTTTCCAATGTCCAGTTTTAAGTCTACATAAGTGTAAATGCAGACCCAACAGCCACAACCTGAGAAGGATATGTTTATTCACAAAGAATTCAGACTCCATAGGCATGAGTCTACACACACACACACACACTCCGAGATTAGCACAAATACCAACCAAGGGGGAAGACATGTATTGAGTAGGAGAGGAGAAAGAGAGTTAGTTACAGGCTTGGAGTGACATGTAGCACTTGGGACTGTGGTTTGATCTATTAACTTCCATTTTTCAGTTTTCCCAGAATTTTTAAGAGATATAAATTTGGAGAGAAGTTATGCCCTAAAGGGAGGAGCCTAAAGTGAGAGTTAAGTGGGTCTGAGCAGTGTGAGAGGCAGATAGTAACGGTGGTGGTGTTGTCCTCCTCAGATGCACCTAATGGAACATAAACTTATCTCCCAGCTACTAGGAATGTGGGACAGCTGCCTTCTTCTCTGGAGACTTGCCTTCAGCTAAGTGGGAGTCTTCCTTCCAGGGAGATGATTCTGTTTCTCAGAACTCTAATACAGGGTATAAAAATATGGGCCCTTTGCCTCAAGATAGGATCAATTCTATGGTGTAACCTTGGTCTAGAGCTCTCTGTGGATCAGGTGGAATCCCCTCACCAGTTTTAATCACATCTTTGCTTAGCTTCTGCCTCCACCCTGGACTTTTGTAATTACAGCTATGATGTGATATAATAATTTGTCAATAGCTAAAATAAAAGGAGAGAAAAAACTATCTGCCCTTCTCTGCATTTCTTGTCTTTTTAAATATCTTTTGATATCATTTTCTCAAATTTTTGCATAAGAATCCTTATCCTAGGCTTTGTTTCCTAAAGTATTAGGAGTATTATTATGAAGTATTAAGCAAGCTTCCTAGAATATTAATGACATTAATTCCAAGTACCAGCAGTTGCATTCAAAGGGTTTCCCAGTAAGTGAAGCTGTATACATGCATGTATATATATATATGTACATATTTGATATGTGTCCGTGGGAGAGTAAGCCAACTTCTCTTCTTTCATACAGCCAGGGATTTTTCTCTTTTAGCAACCAGGAAAAGTGAAGGCTCAAATCCCAAGTGGCAGATATGCCTCCTTTAGTGACTTGTGGGCACATGTAACTTCTTCTTGGGAAGGAATGTAGCTGTATGTTGCATGGGAGTGCCTGGGGTGAATGCATGACTTAATCATGTGTCTTGGAAAAGTACCAGTAGGCACAGAGCCTGCTGAGCAGAATGTAGGTAAAGCAGTTTTGAATTATAAATGCACTTTGAGAAGATTTTATTCTAGGAAGTAAGCAGGACCTTCAAAATAGAGTTGGAGCTAATTTTTTGGACTTGGATATTAGGGAGATTTTACAACTAGAAATATTATATTAGGGAGATACTTTGTAAATAGCTGAAAAGCAAAAGAGAGATAAGATCATCTGCCCCGTAGACAAAGATGTATTTGCATTTTTAAAAGGCACGATGATGAAAGAAGATATTCAGTGACTTGCAAAAAGCAACATCTTAGCAAGAATAAACAAGATAGATCAGAAGATCTGAACCTGAAAACTGTCCAAAATCAAAAAAATCACTTTATTTTCCTGGTAGAGGCTTTACTGAAGCCACATGTGTGGTTACTGAATACTTGATAAATGTCAATGTGAATCTGGCCCAACATTTTAGTACATTTGGTTTTGTTTCATTAACTATTTAATTTTGAAGCTGGCCTTGTCAGCAGACTCCCACATTCCAAGAAAGTCAAAAGAAGACTTCAAAAAAAATGATTGTTATCTAATAACAAATAAAAGTTGCTCAGGCTTTCCCAAAAAGGGAGGGATTTACCCACCGAGTTTCATAGGATGAGCCGAATAGATGCAAGTGTTAAAGACTAATTGGGGGCTTCGGTAAGAAGACTGTAGGTGTGAAGGGAGCTGTGAGAAAAATGTCTGGTGGTTTGCCTTAGAAAGGTGAAAATTCACAACACACATGAAAGGTTGTAGAGCACTCATTTTAGATTCTGCTTTGTAGACATCCTGTGGAATTTCAGGTCTTCGAAATCCTATTGATAACATTCCCTCTAAATTCAACTGTGTGCAGTTTCCATTACATTCCTTCCTGCTCAACTGTTTTTAATGGAACTGATCAAGAAACTGTCATTCAGAAGACCATGCAGCAGGCTTTCATAGGTCCTGTCCTCTGAGTCATCAGTATGAGTTGGAGGTTTGGAATCTATACAGAGTCTGATCTACGCAAGTGATAAGCTCACATCAAAAGACTTGGCACTTAGGTATATGGAAGCACCTAATAGGACAGACACTTTTCCAAACCCCAAATGTTCTTTAGAGCCAGCAAATCTGGACTGGATATTCTTACAATAAGATTGTTTCCCGTGAAATGTCTGGTACTGTACTTATGTCCCACCAGGTCATAAATGCAACGAGAAAAGATTTTCTTGCTACATTTAAGTTTGCCTGCCAGTTTTGGTCATAGATCAAGGACAAAAATACAGAAAAGAGAGATACAGAAAAGAGAGAAGAGAAGGTAATTTACAACAGTGGAGAAACCCAGATTCCTTTATATAGCTTCTAATCTAAGAGATCCTGGGAATAGTTCTTATTTTTGTAAGCTGGTCTTCTAATTCCTCTAGTAGTTATAGTGATGAGTGCAAGTCGTGGCTCTTATGGATGCCTGGTTGAAAGCTTCTGTAAGAGTCACCTGTCTGTAGAGAAACAACTGTTTCAACTCATCTAAATTAGAATATTGACAGAAGTATCTCAACTGACACTGAGAGGTTAGAATTATAGTCATATGTAAACATGTGACCAAAATATATACTCTTGTTGAAGATTTCATTATCTCTTGAAGGTGAGGAGGGGTCTTTGTGTAAAAAAGTATATCGTGGGGCCAGAAATTTAGCTCAATGGTTCCGGTGCCTGCCTCCCAAGTGCAAGGTCCTGAGTTCAATCCCCGGTAATCACATACAATGCTGGGCGTGATGACTCATGCCCACCAGCCATCAATACCACATTCCACAGTGCCAGGCGTGGTGGCTCACGCCTGTTATCCCAGCACTCGGGAGGCAGAGACAGAAGGATTGCTGAGTTTGAAGCTTACCTGGGCTACATAGTGAGTTCAGGGACAGCCTGGACTACAAAAAGCAAGACCCTGTCTCAAAAAAAGAAGAAGCATATCTTTGCTAGAACCCTTCCCATTGCTAACAAATATCAGATGCTGATCTCAGAAGATTACACCTGTTGGGGATCTTTTTTTTTTTAATGATGTTTTCCTTTTTAAAAGTCTCTAAAATAATGAGAGAAATAGTGACATTTGAAGGCACCAAATTCCTTTTAATTGACTACATTTATCCTTTATTTCATCTACCAGTAATTCTAGAAAAAATAGGTATATAAGAAGGCCACATTCTTATTTCTAATTACAAATGATTTCTTCCTCTATTGGACACTGTAAAAGTTTTGGTCCTAATTACGAGTTCTGTCTTTTAACATTCATTTATGGAAGGTTTATTCTCAGTAGGATCATCTCCTAAGTTATAAATAGAAAGATGAACAATATGATGGCTTGTGTCTAGGTGTTTCCCCAAAGTCTCATGTAGTTATAGGTGGGGCTTTTCAGGAATGGCTGGATCTAGAGTGTATGATGCTGAGATTCAGGAAGTGTGATCACTAAATCAGTAAACTGATTTGTTTGGTATAGTCCTGAGAGTAAGTGATAAGAGGTCCATCTTGAGTGTGAGTGCTACTCACCCTAAGATTGGGTAGTCTGGAAAAAATATAAAGGGATGGAAAGAATCTGCTGCATTTGCTGATTGCTGCTTTGCTGCCTCTGCCTGCCATGAACTGTTTCTCCTCTGAGATTCCTGTCTGCCACAACATCCTGCCTTGGAGCCAGTCACTTACAGACTGAAACTTCTACAAACTGTATTAACAATAAACTATTCCTTTTTTAACTTTGGGTATTATGGATTTTATTTCAGCAACAAGAAGAAGTAACTAAGATAAATAGATTATATTCTTAGAGCAAAGTGGGCTTCATGGACACAACTGTAGTCACAATGCTCCACACTTGAGAGGTACTGGGTTAATGGTCAGGAGTCACTGTTTTGAAATTCTTAAAAGTTTTTCAGGGCTGAGATTTAGCTCAAGCGGTATGGAGATCTGTGTGGAGATTCCTCAGAAAATTAGGACTAGAGGTCCCATTTGACCCTGCTAGGAATATACCCAAAGGAATTTTTAAAATCATATTGGAAAGACAGATGTACACCTTTGTTCATAGCAGCTCAGTTCATGATAGCTCAATCTTGGAAACAACCCAGATGCCCATCAACTGGAGACTGGATAAAGAAGATGTGGTTTTTAAAAATAAAATGGAGTATTATTCTGCCATAAAGAATGACAGGATTCATTCATTTATGTGCAATGGATACACCTGGAAGACACACTAGTGAGTGAAATAAATAGATCACAGATATGCAAATACTGGATATTTTCTTTAATGTGAGCACCTGTAGATGTAAATGAACTCTAGAAAGTATGACAGGTTTTGTAGAATGGGAAATTGCCAAAGGAAATTTGATGTGGGAACGTAATGAGGGGAAGGAATAAATATGATTTTGAAAGAAAATAAAAGAGCATGTATATAGGGGGTGGGGAGGTGTGGGTGGGTTGGAATGTGGGTAAAAATGATAATTAACTTGTGTCATATACTTGTACAAATTTCCCGATGTTGTGTGTGACTGTGAGAGTGTATACAAAATGTACCAATAAAGAATTCAATTTAAAAAAAGTTTATTCAAAAAGGGACTGAGTTTTTATTTGCATTGGGGCTCACACATCAGGCAGCTAGTCCTGTATCAGAGAGATTTGTTTGACAGAAGGAATTGCATAAAAACTATAATGCAAAATTATTTCATGTAATGTGAACTTATAAAAAGAAGAAAAGAAAAAATAAAAACAGCAAGCATATAAAAAGTGTTGTGTTGTGAATCCCAAAGGGAGATGTAGACGCACATGCTTATTAGAAGTAAAATGTTTTAATTTAGGATGTGTTATGTTAGAGTTTTAATAGAAATTTACACCTTATAACTGTTTCCATTTTACCAAGAAACTGCAAGATTGTGTTAATTTGCACTGATTAGTTTAGTCTAGCAATGCCATAGCACAAAGAGCCAGAATTCATGATCTGTTAACTAACTGTACTTCTAACGAATCATGAGTGATCTTACTTCTTTCTGAACACTGCCAATCCTATAGGGCAAACATTTGAGATGGGGTGTTAGGAAGAGAAAAGTCTCTCTCTCTCTCTTTGTCTCTCTGTCTCTCTGTCTGTGTGTGTGTGTGTGGGGGGTCCAAATGTGCATATAAGCTATTTTGACTTCTGATAGAAATTTGATTGTTAATTGTTTTGCTGAAGTTTGTCATCAGCTTTGGTAATAAAATCAGTATCCTCAAATGACTGAATTACTTGGGCAGAAGCGCTGGGGGTAAGTTAACTGATAGATTTAGTGTTCAGAAAGATTCATACATGGAGACAGAAATTTAACAGAAGTAAGAATAATGGTAACAAAAAACCCTAAAAGTAATGATAATAGTTTGTACATGATAATTTCATGTTTTCCTTCTCTTCTAAGGTTTTTGAAGCTGTCAGTCACAAATTCTTGTTAATTTTTTGTCTGTATAGGTTAGTTTCCTGTCCCCATTGCTTAACTAGGTATATAATTGAGCATGTTTTAATATAAAAGGCATTCTACTATGGGTAAATGCTATTTCACAGCACAAAAGTTTTGCCAAGCTATGCTAGTCTAAAGGACTTTCTGTCATAAATGTTTAAAGTCTAACAATGCAGAAAGCCACACCATAAAGAAATCAGAGGTTCTGAAATTTTATTTTTAAAATTTTGACATAATCGGGCCGGAGGGTTAGCTCAGTGGTTCCGGCGCCTGCCTCGCAAGCGCAAGGTCCTGAGTTCGATCCCTGGTAACCACATATAATGCTGGGCGTGGAGACACGCCCACCAACAATCAACACCGCATACTACAATGCCGGACGTGGTGGCTCACGCCTGTAATCCCAGCACTCGGGAGGCAGGGACAGGAGGATTGCTGAGTT